>CADDIJ020000077.1:0-143103 GCA_902809745.2 Tetradesmus lagerheimii
TTATGCTCAAGGAAAATAAATGCAAGTGACCTGGGTTGACATGGTGTGCAACATGTCAAAGCTCATGGGTGCACATGTTGTTACACTGGCTGGTATGCTGCGTACAGTAGCTGCAAGTACATGTAGTTACGAACGTGTTGGCATGTAAGTGAACACATCTGAGCACCAACAGCGAAACACCAGATTTGAGCAACACCCTACCACCCGCATCTCGAATGGCACTCGTATGTAGTCCTGAAGCGGCCCGATTCTAAGCGTGGCCTTCAAGAGTATGTTTGGATATCTTGCGCGGAGACATGCAGGCACAGAGTGAGTTTTCAGGAGACCTCCCAGCAGTGCCTTCATACTCAACCCTCGCTTGAACACGCAGTGCGAGATCGTAGAAAATGTGTGTCACAAAGTGTTGGTGGAGACGCCAATCAATGTGGTCAACATCGACGTGACCACCCACGACAACCCCGGAGGTCCCCTTCGTGACCGGCAGGTGACTTTACAAGCTAGAGCATATGTGGACCGCGTGGCACGCAAGCAGTGAATAAATGCAGCAAACCGTAGTTTGAAAGCGCACCTTCTTGCTGAACTTGCGGTACGCGGCTTGTTGGCTGAATCGATCTACGCAGGGAGGACCGTCACTGTTGCTGCTGCTGTCACACGCCACCTGTGGAGCGGCATAGCGGCGGATGGCAGGCTTCGTGTGTGACGCGTAGCGACACTTGTCTTTTGCTGCCTTCAGGTAATTATTCAGGTATCGCAGAGCTAGCATGCCCTAGCGTGCTTCACTGGACAGCTGAAGGGTCGGCGCCCCGGAAGCTTTTTTGGATCAGTTCGCTTGCTACTTGTGGTGCATCCGGATTCATCAACAGCAAAGCTTACCAGTGGTGCGGACAGTTGCGTGTGCATGAGCCTGTAGATTTCGCATGAGCAGTGTCACCAGCGACGTGTGCAAAGGGGGGAGTTTATCTGCTTTACTTGGTTCATACGCCTTCAAGTATCGC
Organism: Tetradesmus lagerheimii; assembly: GCA_902809745.2. Taxonomy (NCBI): domain Eukaryota; kingdom Viridiplantae; phylum Chlorophyta; class Chlorophyceae; order Sphaeropleales; family Scenedesmaceae; genus Tetradesmus; species Tetradesmus lagerheimii. Next base: position 996 of record CADDIJ020000077.1, read on the forward strand.
TACATTCTTTACTTCCTGCTTTGCATGCAGCCTTGTCCAGTACCGCTAACTTCTTTACACTTCCATCCTCAGAATTGGATTGCCGATCCTCGTACAGCTCAGCATCTGCACAACAGCAGGCACCACACGTGCATGAAACGATGTGCAAACCAGACCTTGCTCATGCCAGGTGCTATGTCGTGCTTGCACAGTCCGACTTGGCAAGGTAGGTATGCACTTGCAAACTTGCAAAACAAGCTGGTTGCCGAGCACAGAACTGCACAGCCTCCAACATACTCGCACCCACCATGTTCTGCCTGACCTTCACAGAACAGAAGTAGTCCACTGCTAGTGCTGACCAGCCTAGTCTTGATCATTTGACAAGCAGGATCAGCGTGTTGAAGCTACAGAGTGCCACTCCAAAAGGAGCGCAGCAATGCAGTGATGGCATAGCATGGCAGCCCCATATCCCGCGCCATTAGCAGGACTGGCCAGGAACTGGGTGAGCATCAAGGCCATGACCTGCCCCTTGATACATTTGTGTGGATCCCCATGCCAAGGACTCAGTCCATATAGGCTATATGCCCTGATATGGCTGGTCATCTGCCCACCATAACACACCCTCGCCTTGCGCCTCCCAAGTACGACACATCTCCCTACGAACATGCCATGAGAACATGCCGCAGTGACTCCGCACGATTGAACGAAGACAACGCCCCCATTTTGTGCCGGGTGTTGTTGACTGACACACGCTGGCACCGCACAAGTTCAACTCTGCATCAGCTGCAACTAATGCTTTCTTGCCCACCGGCCCTGACACAAACATGCAGCACATCATCACGCTGTTGTTGTCAGTGACAACCAAGCAAGGCTGGTGAGCAGCTAGCCATTCGCCAAAGCAGCTGACGCTGATTGTGATGCAACCCGGCACACTTCTGCCACCACAAGGCACGGTTGTCAATTTACGTGCTCTGCACTCCTAAGGGTTTGCTGGCAATCAGGAAATCCTGTTGGACTTGAGACAGCCCACCATCCACCACACCCCGGGCCATGCAGCAAGCCACCGCACAGCACGCCTTCATGCAAACAATGCATGGTGCACGCAAACACAGACAACAAGCACTAACCTACCGCACCCACGAAATCGTGCAGAAACAGACACATTACTACGAAACAACGCCCTAGTATGCAATCTCTCCCCCTCCCACCCACACCTGTTCCAAGACTGCTGGTCATGACCATCAGCAAACAACCATCAGCAAACTCGCATGCAAGAACTAGCTGCCAGCCGCACCCCCAACTGTGGGCTGCGTAGGCTGCGGCTGTGGCAGTAAAACAATGGTCAAAAATCTGTGCAGCGCTCCCAGCAATGAGGGACATGCCCTGCAATCTAAGAAGCTGTGCTGCTCACCAAGTGCGGTGTGAGACTCTGGGCAAGAGCTTTCCCTGCCACAACATGAGTGAGCACGGCAATTGACTCAACACGGGCAGCTGCAGGTGATCAACACTTGCGTACTGCTGGCACCATACGCAAGCTGACAGCCTGCTGCATACCATGAAACAAGTGGCTGCAACAGTGCCAGGTTGAGAACCAGCGACACAAGCAAGCATGCGTAGACCAGAACGTAACAGTCCTGCATTCCAATAAGGGGCCCAGCCCCTGCTAGGTCTAGCGGCCATGTGCCAAACAATCGCCTTTCCAATACGCCTTTCCAATATGGGGCAAACCCCCTGCTAGTAGCGGCAGATGCGCGCAAGAAACAAGCCAGTATACAACAGACTACTAGAGCAGCCAGCAATCAAACCAAAGACCTGACACCACAACACTCCAGCAACCTGCAGCTGAGCTACGCTCAGATGGCACAACTGCCATCACATGTACAGAAGGCTAACAACCAAATACCAACTACAAGGCTCGTGGTGAAGAACGCAGGAGGCACGACATGGAGTGCCCTTGGGACACTAAATGCACAGCAGCACGTGCAACTGCGTACATGACCGCCACATCACCATCCTTCGCTGTTCACGCTGATCAACTGCCAAGCAACCAAACTGACCATAGTATCAGCCGGCAACAGGCAGCACAGACAACACGATGCTGTGAAAGCAGATAAGCCTGCGGTCCTGCAGCGATGGCAGACAGCTAGCTGTGACCGCACACCACACCATCGCACTACGTCAACAAGGGACAAGCTGCTGTGACTTACCGCCGCAGTAAGCACCAACCACAGCATCTTTTGTCTGACGCAGTGGTTGATAGCATCTGCGAAATCTAGTGTGAAACTCGGCATCACCTGCAACAACACAACTCCACACACCGCCACATCAATGAGACGAGGAACAACGGCACCTGGTGCAGCAGTGTCAAACATCAAACCGCAGCTGTCCACGCACTCTACTGTGTGCATCCAACCATGTGTGCTGCACGCACATCTTGCACACTCCATCACCACCAGAATGTGGGGTACGCCCTGCCCCTGTGGAAGTTGCTAACCACCAGGGCAACCACCATCAGCTCAACACTGCCCACAAACACAGCCAGCACCAGCTGGAAGCCATGCCACGGCGCCATAACAGTTGATGAGCAGGCGATCAGCGCAGTGGCGCCACCAGGCGGGTGTGTGGTGCTTGTCAGCTGCATTGCCAGTAGCGCAAGCGACATGCCGACGGCGTTGGCCAGCCATTGCACGCGGTCAAGGGCCAGGCGAACACACACGCCCACGATGGCAGAGAGTACCTGGCCGCCTGCACATGCAGAAATGGCAGCAGGACAGAGTGTTAGCACCCTGGTAGATATTGCTGCCAAGGCTAGCATTCCTGGTCAGTGATGCCCTGCCCATGACGGCACAGTCGTTCACCAACACATGCCTACCATTCCAAAACAAAGTATGACAGCCGTACACCCCCTTTTACTGCGCGGAACACGAACCTGCACAACTCTGCTACTGCTGCAGAAGCCGCAACTTCAAACATCTGTGAAGCATACTAACGCCACAGGCTGCGGCGGCGGCGGCGGCAGCGCACCTATGAGGTTGCGTGGCTGCGCCAGCTTGCTCTCCGGCACGCCGTACAGCAGCACCGCGCTAGCGCCAAAGGACGCAACCAGCATGCGGAACCCATGGTCCTGCCACAAGAAGTGGTCCGTGACAGACACCACCAGGATACTGCAGCACACAGCAGAACAAAACATAGCAGGTAAGTGGCAGTACCATTAAGTGAGGCCACAGCAGCAGCCATCATTGCATTGAATGCGCATCACTGCAGTGCAAGGGTGGCACGAGGCATAACACTGGCAGCTGCACCCAGGCTGTGCTGCCCTCCTAGCGCACACAACAGGCATATAACAGCCGAGCCTCACACTTATGGTTGCCGCATCCTGCTGCTGCATTCACACTGTCAGCACGCAGCCGCCCCGTCCGCTGTTGCTGCTGCTATGTTGGTGAGCATGCAAGCGCCAGCTCACCCGAGGAACGCTCCCAGCCATGTCACTGCTGCATCCTGGAAGGTGGGGAACGGCAGCTTCGTGTCGATGTCGCCACGCCACTTGTCAAAGTAACGGCGCAGCCGTGACTCGGGCTTGTGTTCAATCTTTGTGATGTCTGTTTCAACAGCGCCCTGTACATGATGCAGGAGAAACGGCAGGCAGCAACAAAGCAGGCAACGTGGCATCGATCTGTTGTGATGTCCTCACGCCATAACTTCGTAGCACCTCAAGCATGAACTAGTTTTGTAATGCAGCTGCTGCTGTTGCATGCAACTAGATGCAATAACTGAAGCCTACCTCGTTGGTATGTTCTACAGGCATGTTCTGCTTTTCGGGATGCGATACGACAGCTGATGCCTGAACTGTTGGTGGGCATGCCGCATCTTTGCAGGCATCTTCGCTAGTGCCAGAACATTGCTGCTGCTTGATTGATGCGCCTCTTCGGGGACGGAGAGTGATGCATGCTAAGCAAGGGACCTGTGTGCAAACATGACAAGCCAGCCTGCCTAGAGTGTGCATGCGTGCTGCCTGAAAGCATGGACATCGTCTGGTGTCAATTGCTGTGTTGGTCACAGTTGCCGACACAGTTGCTGGGCCGGAGGCGCCCTGAATCCCATACTGCGTGCTGTCTGTCGCTGCGTTGTTCAACTGCCTTGTCATTGACACACCACAGCAAGCACAGGTTGGCTGCTAGAGTGCCTAATTACGGGCCCTGTTGCTGGTGCTAGTGCTGGTGCTGCTGCTCACCTTGACAGGCTCATCCTCTGCCACAGTCACTGTGACATCATCTGACAGCCGCACTGAGTGCCTGCCGATGATGACAGGGCGCTGGTGCTGCGCCCACACCTGCTCCCCCCGCACATCCAGCACAGGCTCGATTCCTGCAGCCAGAGCACAGCGGCATGCACAGGCTGATTACTCGCTGCCTCTACTGCTGCTGTTCTTGTTCAAGCTGATACTGATCCTTTGCTCGCCAGCAGCACGCGCCGCACATCTACTAGTCTAGCGCTAGCCTAGCGCTAGAGAATACAATGATCTCAGGCAGCACGGATGAAGCCAACATGCAGCTGATCCCGGACCCAGCAGCGCTGAACAGCATGCAGAAAAGCCGGCATTGCTGATGATGGCAAGCATGCGCGGGGCACACAGCATCACACTGCAACACCAGGCCAATAAAACCATGTACACGCAATGTGTGTGCTCATTGGTTCAGCACCGAGTGTAGATGCGGTTGCTGCAACCTCACCACGCCCTGCCTGAGGCTGGTGTGGGTGCTGGGAAGGTCTGCCGTGCACCGAGCCCTCGCCAGGCGCCAGCACATGCTGATGCATCGTCATGGCTTGCTACAGCTGCCGAGCTGTGCACAATCCCCTGCTAGGTGCGCGTGGCTGAAACAGTGACGAGGTGCGCAGATAGACAAACTTGCTCTATCTACAGCAACGAGTGTCGCAGCTTCACGGCTTCAATAGCGCACAGCTACCTACAACATAGTTCTCTAATCAACAAAGGGCCCATAAGAAAAGGCACCCACATGGCTCGCGCACATGGTCGATGCTGACTCAGAAATCCTTGTGTATTACTCCGCCTAAACTTAATTGATTTGTTCTGTAGTTGGCTATAATCGTTTTGTTGGCATCTGTAAGTACGTCCAACGTCAACCCGACTGTCACGGAGCATGTGTGTGACACTCGTCAGCCTCTTACAATCTGTTGGAGACATTCTCTCGCCCGATCCCAAAGACGTTGCAACGTCTACCACCGTGCGACGTCACTGGTTCGAGTGCAGTGTTGGCCACTGAGCATGCGCAACAACTTTTGAGATGCAAGCTCACACATGCGGCCTGCAGGGCCTGCAACAGCGCTCGTTGCATTTACAACAACGGTTGCCTTGTCGCCTGGCTGTAGGCAGTCGCAAGGCGCTGCCTGCTGCTGTCTCTGATACAGCAGAGACTGCAACCATCTATGGGTGGGGAGCAGCAACAGCACAGGGCCCTCGGCCAACAATGGAGGACGAAATAAGGCTAGTGCCGGATGCTAAGGCGGGCTTCACCTATGCAGGTTAGCTGCTGCAGCACTGCTGCACTTCTACGCTGGACCTGCAGTGCAAGCATACCTAGATCTTGAGTGCAAGCATATAAGATCTCAGCAAAGGGCAACAGCATGGGTTAGTCTGCCTGTAACACACTTCACAGTACATGCTGGCAGGCATAGTACGAGGCCGTGGCACGTGTCATCACGCTGCAACCGCAACTCCCGCATGTGTTTTGAGTGTTGCTGATCTTGCATTGCACCACTGCAGCTGTCTTTGATGGCCATGGTGGCAGCACATCAGCAGAGTGGCTGCAGCAGCACTTGTATGATGACGTGCTGCCAAAAGTCAACAGCCAGCTGCTGCAGCCAGACCCCAACGCAGAGCCCATCCCAGGGCGGCCTGGCGTCACTCGCTCAACCCGAGCTGAAAAGTTCATGGTAGAACTCTTCCAGCAAGTGGACGATGAACTTATAGCTTATCTTATAGGTGAGCAGCGAGCAGAATGCTTGCTGGGACAGGGCACGGGGACGGCAGCAGCTGCATATGTGGCAGCTGGTACGCGAAAGGAAGACATGACTATGTAACGCAGCGCCGATTGTCCTCCAAGCAGCAGGCTACTGATGGACACCCCGCAGCGGCAACAGTAGCAGCATCAGCACAAGCACTAACAGCAGCTATGCGGCGAGGGTGCTCACACAGCGGCAGACATGCAATACAGCTGTACAGCATCGGTTCGTGAGCGTGCAACAGCGATAGGCACGGCCATGGGTGCAGGTGTGCTGCCACGGCTACTCCAGCAACCTAGTGTACGTCTGCTCTGTTTGGTGCAGCTTCTAAAACCGTTTGAAATCTCTTGACACTGTCACCGCTGCTCTTCTGCGCTGCAGAGAAGAAGGGTATGGTCACCGGCGCATCTGGAGCAACAGGCACAGTGGCACTAGTGCACCCGCAGCGAGCCATCTTTGCTTCCCTAGGCGACAGCTTGGCAGTGCTGTGCAGGTGCGGCAGCAGCAGATCCGTGCAGCATGAACAGGGCGGGCGCAGCAGACCAGTGCCATGTATGACCAGGCTCGTTTGTCTTGCAGGAAGCAGCATATAGCTAGATCTGCACATCAACGCAGTGCAAGAGGGCAACTGCACACGGCGCAGCTGCACCTGTAGCACCTGCCTGTGCAGCAGGCAGTGTATGTGGATGCACGATCTTGTGTTGCACAGCAACAGGTGCAGCTGCAAGCCTCCAGCCCACACGGACAGCTACCGTGCAAAAGTAACAAGCTTGGACACTTCATCGCCTAATGTGATGCCTGACATAATGCTTGATGCTTGTTGGCTGCCTGCTGGTCCCCCCAGGGCTGGCGTGGCAGTGCAGCTGACCAGCCAGCACCGCGTGTACGGCTTTGGCGATCACGTCATTGAGGAAATTGAGCGCGTGGAAGCAGCAGGCGGCTGGATCATTGACGGCCGCGTGTGCAACGTGCTGGCAGTGTCGCGGGCGTTTGGAGACCCTGAGTTCAAGGTGAAGGGGGTGTTTGGTGAAGGCTGCATGCGTGTGCACGCCATGAGCTGCACACTGTCAGCTGCACAACCCACCGTGGTTGCAGTGCAACCAACATTTGCATGGGTCACTTGCGTCCCACTTTGCGTCAGCACACACTGTATATGGAGCTATATTGACCTGTGTCTGCTGCCTGCCTGGTGTTCTCCTGCATCGAGTGACAGTCTGAGCTGAGCTGTTCGCAGCATCCTTTTTCAGGTGGTGTTCGTTGCAGCGTAGCCGCATAAACACACCGTGTAACCCCTCGTCTTCCTCTTCTTCTTTTTCTCCGTGTTGCTGCTGCAGGGTGAGGGCCTGAAGGTGCTGCTGCAGGAGGGGGCAGAGAAGGGCAGCTGTCCCAAGGATTTAGCACACACTGTATATGGAGGTATTGTGACCTGTGTCTGCTGCCTGCCTGGTGTTGCTGCTGCAGGGTGAGGGCCTGAAGGTGCTGCTGCAGGAGGGCGCAGAGAAGGGCAGCTGGCCCAAGGATTCAGCACACACTTTATATGGATGTATCGTGACCTGTGTCTGCTGCCTGCCTGGTGTTGCTGCTGCAGGGTGAGGGCCTGAATAGTGCTGCTGCAGGAGGGCGCAGAGAAGGGCAGCTGCACAAGGATTCAGCACACACTTTATATGGATGTATCGTGACCTGTGTCTGCTGCCTGCCTGGTGTTGCTGCTGCAGGGTGAGGGCCTGAAGGTGCTGCTGCAGGAGGGCGCAGAGAAGGGCAGCTAGCACAAGGATTCAGCACACACTTTATATGGATGTATCGTGACCTGTGTCTGCTGCCTGCCTGGTGTTGCTGCTGCAGGGTGAGGGCCTGAAGGTGCTGCTGCAGGAGGGCGCAGAGAAGGGCAGCTGGCCCAAGGACTTTGCAGCCAAGCACAAGTTCAGCGCAGACCCAGTCATCCCGCTGCCTGACGTGTCACAGGTTGACCTGCAGCCTGATGCTGACGAGTTCATCGTCATCGCGACAGACGGCCTGTGGGACTGCATGCCTGCAGGAGAGGCCTGCAGATTTGCAAGGTGGGCTAGGATGGGGCAGAGGGGAGGGAGGGCAGTATGCGTCTGCATGAAAGGAATGTATGAAGCAGCGGTGCTAGAGCAAGAGACCTGAGAAGTCTGTTCCAGTGCCTTGATGCTCTTCTAGCGTGAAGCATTGTGTGGCTTCTTTTGGTGTGACAGATGCTCATCATATACCTGCTGCTGCCTTGTAACCTGACACAGCCTCACATTACCGCCTCCTTGTGTGTGGTTGCAGGCAGCAGTTCCGAAACGGCAAGAGTGCGCAGCAGGTAGCAGATGCGCTGGTGGACATAGCGCTGAAGCGCTACACCACAGACAACGTGGGCGTAGTGGTGGCAGATTTGAAGGGCCCTGACGGTTGGCAGAAGAAGACAGTGAAGGGCAAAGGGGGCCGGCTGTTTGGAGGCCTCTTTGGCTCTAGCAAGTGAGCTGCAGATGCTGCTGATGGCAGCTAGCTTGTTTTTGTTTTGAAAGTTTTGTGCGGTGAGCCTGGCTGAGCAGCAGTACTGCCAGCAGGGGTGGGGTTCAAGGGCAAAAGGAGTGTTGCATGGAGTGGAGAAGTGTTGCTGTCGAGGCAGTTGATGGATGGGTGCCATATTGTGCGGTGTGTATTTGTGTTGTGTGCCATGTGTGCTATGTGTGCTTGCTGTTTTTTTAGCACCGCATGCTGTTGTTTGTCGTACAGGTGTTCAGTTTGAGTCCAGCAGCAGCAGCAGCAAAGCCTGCTGCTGCTGCTGCTGCTGGTTGCTTCCCGGCTTATCCCCCTTTTGTTTGGATTTCAGGCCAAGGCATGTGGTGTAGGTGCTTTTCTGTTTTGCGATGCTGTACAGCTCCTCAGCATTTTTTGTATGTGTGCTATGGACTGTGGGGTGGCTTTGTCGTGTGTGCAGCTTTGGCCAATGATCACTTGTGCAGGTGGCTCTGAAAAGCAAGGAAAGACGTCAAGCAGTGAGCTGTTGAGCTCAGTGGGACTTTTGTTAGGCAGGCAAACCTGCTCACTAAGCTCGACAGCTCACTGCCTAGACACCTTTCTTTGTCCCAAGAGCCACCTGCACAAGCCACTGGCAGTGGCTACAAGTGCAGATGGTGCACTGCAGTTAGTGGCTACAAGTGCAGATGGTGCACTGCAGTTAGTGGCTACAAGTGCAGATGGTGCACTGCAGTTAGTGGCTACAAGTGCAGATGGTGCACTGCAGTTAGTGGCTACAAGTGCAGATGGTGCACTGCAGTTAGTGGCTACAAGTGCAGATGGAGCACTGCAGTTAGTGGCTACAAGTGCAGATGATGGTGCACTGCAGTTAGTGGCTACAAGTGCAGATGATGGTGCACTGCAGTTAGTGGCTACAAGTGCAGATGATGGTGCACTGCAGTTAGTGGCTACAAGTGCAGATGATGGTGCACTGCAGTTAGTGGCCCACGGCCGCGCATCACACATGTCCGCGCTTGTTCATACCACACGGACTCCGTGGTTTGGGGATTGGTGTTTGACTGGATCTCGACAGAAGTGTGCATACGTGGATTATCTGCATCGATGCACGATATCAATTATGTGGCAGTGCGGCGGGCTGATTGCGCTTCCTGGCCGCCTTGAAGGAGCAGCCAGCTTGTATTGGCCGCATGTCAGCAGCGTGCTGTGCATATAAATGCTGCGGTGCCACGTACTGGCTAGTGTACTGCGCTCAGCGACAACCTTCTGCAGTACTATGTAGCGCTAGATGTGTGCGACACATTGGCTCAACCATGCGCACTGTGTTGGGCTGTGCATGGTGTGGCGTTCCAGCAGGCACTGGTGTTGAATGATGCTGCTTACTAAGCCAAGGCTAAGCCAAGGCTGTCTGGTGTAGAAACTGTGGTAACCTGACATCATCGCATCGACATGCAAGCCGGGCCCCGGTTCAGTGAGTCTAGCAGTATCTGCCAGCATATCTACCACACGTTGATGATCGACTGAGTTTGAACACTCGTCGAGCCCTGCAGCCTGAGGTTGAGCCTCAACGCTGAGCGCAGGCCGTGCTGCATTGAAATCAGGAGGCCAGGCAGTGCCTGGTGAAGCTGATCCGATAAAACTGTGATCCAACTTGAACCGTTGGCAACAGTGGACGCCGTGTCCATGGCATGCGGCATGTGCACTGCTGAGCAGTGGGCCAAGCCTTCTGCTATGACGGCTACTGGCGGTAAAAACCGATCCCCACTTAGAAGAAGAAGAGAAGAAGAGGGGTTACAGGGTGTGTTCAAGCGGCTACGCCGCAACGGACACCAGCTAGAAAAAGGATGCTGCGAACAGCTCAGCTCAGACTGTCACTCAAAAGGAGGCTGAACCCCAGAAAAACAGCCCCTGTGTGAGAGGCATGACATTTGGTGTGCAAGCACAACCGTCTTTCTCATCACACGCAATGTTGGTGTATCAGAGGGTATCTGATCATGAAAGCAGTAGTCTAAGCAGTGTCAGTGACAGCAATCTATACATTTTGCAGTACAGGCGGCGGGCTGAGCTCGGGCGTCTAACACTAGCTCAAGAAAAGCAGGTCGGACTCAAGGCAGCTGATGGAATATGCAAGCAGAGGGCCGACCAGCTGCTGAGGGTGTGACATCTCTGCATTCCAGCAGTTATGCAGTGACCCACAACATCCACCCAAAAAAAGGACTGGCCGCCTCTGGCGGAGATGGTTGTTGAGCATGAATAAAAGCAAGCAAATACATGCATACACAGGCTGTCATCTGCGAACCACACGTAAGCCATTGCCGCACAACACTGTGTGCCAAGCAATGAACGGCTGACACGTGAGCAGTTGAATCCTATGCCGACGAGGTACCCGGGCCGTAGCAGCAAAGTCAGCAAGTGCATCCCAGAAACACCCAACAGCCGCTCGCACTGCTACTTGTTGATCCCCAGTTAGTGCGCAGTATGGTGATAGATAGATAGAGGGGTTACAAGGTGTGTTCATGTGGCATACGCCACCACAGACACCTGGTAAAATAGGAAGCTGCAAGCAGCTCAGCTCGGGCTGTCACTCTGAGGTCTTAACCCCAGAAAAACCTCTGTGCGTAGGGTATGACATTGGTTATGCTAGCATAACCGTCTTCCTTACGACACGTAATTTGGCTGCACTCTGAGAATCTTCGGGCATGAATGCAGTATTCTAATCAGTGTTGGTGACAGCAGTCTATACATCATCCAGTGTAGAGGGCAGGCTGAACATGCTTCGCTGACCCAGCAAAATGCTGATACAGACGCAAAGGCAGCACATGTGTAAATGTGAGTAGTGTGCTGGCTTTTGAGAGCACTGCATGTCATCAGCATGAAGCAAGTATGCACTGATGTCAATACTCACCCAACAGCCTGGCAGCGTAACTGCCTCGTGCTGACAGCATGCAAAGCAAGCACGTGAGCAGGTGTACATGTGGTGCAAAGCAGGTCAAGCAATAACACACAATTGTACATGGCATCATCTGCGAATCACCCGTAATCCATTGCCTCGCAAGACAGTGTGCCAAGCAACAAATGGCTGACGTGTGAGCAGCTGGCTCCTACACCGACTAGGTACTCTAGCGGTAGCAGCAAAATCTGCCAGCGCATCCCAAAAGGCACCAACTGCTGCGCGCACAGCAACTTGTTCAACTAGTACAGGCACACTAAGCCTGTGCGAAACCGCCCAAGCAGCTCTGCGGCCAAGATCAAAAGCGTGTATTGCAGCTATACACACCATGTCCCAGACAAGCTGATGCATGTCAATGAGAGGGGCACAAGCCAGCCACAAAGCGCTGCACGGCAAGGTTGCCCCTGCTGCCAGCATATGAAATGCTCTCAGCTGACTTTCCACCTCACGTCGAACAGCAACAGCTACCGGACAGGTCCAAAAGTGATGCTCCACGCCTGGTCCCAAAACTGAACATGCTGCACACCCCGTGGTGAGGTGCATACGCTGCGCAGTAGGGAATGCATTCAATGCCAGACGCCATGCTGCCTCTTTGTTAGTGTTAGCCACTCTGATCTTCCACCAGCGGGACAACACCAGCTGCACATCAGGGAGCTGGGTACCCGCAGGCAATCCATCCAATGTTTTAACACTGTTCAAGTATGCAGTATGACGGGGAGCAATTGCATCTAATGCAGTGAGACGTTGCATCCTAGTGGCAACAGCAACAGTAAGATCTGCCACACGAATTACGCTGTTGGTATCCCCTCCAGGACGCTCCCAACCCAGATCTGCACACAACGCCTCACGCGCTAACAACAACTCATCAGGTGTCAATGCAGCGAGCTGAGCCGTAGTTTCACCAGCAGCATAATAGTATAATAGTATAATATAGATAGATAGAGGGGTTACACGGTGTGTTCATGCGGCATACGCCACCACAGACACCTGGTAAAATAGGAAGTTGCAAGCAGCTCAGCTCGGGCTGTCACTCTGAGGTTTCAACCCCAGAAAAACCTCTAATAATAGTATAATAGTATAATAGTATGGTGGAAGAAGAAGAGGGGTTACAGGGTGTGTTCAAGCGGCTACGCCGCAACGGACACCAGCTAGAAAAAGGATGCTGCGAACAGCTCAGCTCAGACTGTCACTCAAAAGGAGGCTGAACCCCAGAAAAACAGCCCCTGTGTGAGAGGCATGACATTTGGTGTGCAAGCACAACCGTCCTTCTCATCACACGCAATGTTGGTGTATCAGAGGGTATCTGATCATGAAAGCAGTAGTCTAAGCAGTGTCAGTGACAGCAATCTATACATTTTGCAGTACAGGCGGCGGGCTGAGCTCGGGCGTCTAACACTAGCTCAAGAAAAGCAGGTCGGACTCAAGGCAGCTGATGGAATATGCAAGCAGAGGGCCGACCAGCTGCTGAGTGTGTGACATCTCTGCATTCCAGCAGTTATGCAGTGACCCACAACATCCACCCAAAAAAAGGACTGGCCGCCTCTGGCGGAGATGGTTGTTGAGCATGAATAAAAGCAAGCAAATACATGCATACACAGGCTGTCATCTGCGAACCACACGTAAGCCATTGCCGCACAACACTGTGTGCCAAGCAATGAACGGATGACACGTGAGCAGTTGAATCCTATGCCGACGAGGTACCCGGGCCGTAGCAGCAAAGTCAGCAAGTGCATCCCAGAAACACCCAACAGCCGCTCGCACTGCTACTTGTTCTACCAGCACGGGGATAGTCAACTGATGAGACACCGCCCAAGCTACCTTGCGGCCATGCTCAAACGCATGTATAACTGCCAAACAGACCATATCCCACACTAGCCGATGCATGTCACGGTGAGGGGCACATGCCAACCACAAGGCGCTGCACGGCAGGCTTGCACCTGCCGCCAACAAGTTGAATGCATGCAGCTGACTTTCCACCTCTGTGCGTACCGCGACCGCAACAGGACATAATAGTATGGTGCTGTAAACTTTCTAAGCGAGAGAGGTCTGTTACAGGGGTGGGCAAGCTATCGCCCTAGAGCGAGTCACTTGCCCCTCTTTCAGCTCACATATCATGAGAACCCGATAGCAAGCCACAAGATGCAACCAAAGTAAAACTCCAGAGGCATCTTGCAGCCCCTACCTCCCCATAAACCAACAAGTACATGCAGTGCAGCATGTGCGAAGCGCAGCACGAAAAGCAGCAGGGTGCTCAAAGCACAGGGCACAAAACGCACAGGGGAAGGCAGGCATGGTCCAAACAGCAAGTGGGATGCACAATGGTGCTGCTTACCATAGGTGTTTGGCATGATTGCACCAAGGCACCGCTGTACACACCAGACTGCAGCAAGCAGGAGCACGCGGGACCGACAGGAGACATTGCATGCGGCATGCAAACTAAGGTGCTACTGCTTCTGCAACCCTCTTGGCTGGCAAGCATAGCAGCACGCATTGCGACACACAGAGCTGAAAAATCAAGCACAGTGACACACGACATGCAACATGCCGAGAGAGAGAGAGAGAGAGAGAGAGAGAGGTCTGTTACAGGGGTGGGCAAGCTATCGCCCTAGAGCGAGTCACTTGCCCCTCTTTCAGCTCACATATCATGAGAACCCGATAGCAAGCCACAAGATGCAACCAAAGTAAAACTCCAGAGGTATCTTGCAGCCCCTACCTCCCCATAAACCAACAAGTACATGCAGTGCAGCATGTGCGAAGTGCAGCCCGAAAAGCAGCAGGGTGCTCAAAGCACAGGGCACAAAACGCACAGGGGAAGGCAGGCATGGTCCAAACAGCAAGCGGGATGCACAATGGTGCTGCTTACCATAGGTGTTTGGCATGATTGCACCAAGGCACCGCTGTACACACCAGACTGCAGCAAGCAGGAGCACGCGGGACCATGCCAGAGAGAGAGAGGTCTGTTACAGGGGTGGGCAAGCTATCGCCCTAGAGCGAGTCACCTGCCCCTCTTTCAGCTCACATATCATGAGAACCCGATAGCAAGCCACAAGATGCAACCAAAGTAAAACTCCAGAGGCATCTTGCAGCCCCTACCTCCCCATAAACCAACAAGTACATGCTGTGCAGCATGTGCGAAGTGCAGCCCGAAAAGCAGCAGGGTGCTCAAAGCACAGGGCACAAAACGCACAGGGGAAGGCAGGCATGGTCCAAACAGCAAGCGGGATGCACAATGGTGCTGCTTACCATAGGTGTTTGGCATGATTGCACCGAGGCACCGCTGTACACACCAGACTGCAGCAAGCAGGAGCACGCGGGACCGACAGGAGACATTGCATGCGGCATGCAAACTAAGGTGCTACTGCTTCTGCAACCCTCATGGCTGGCAAGCATAGCAGCACGCATTGCGACGCATTGGAGCGAGAGAGAGAGAGAGGTCTGTTACAGGGGTCGGTGGAGCGAGAGAGAGAGGTCTGTTACAGGGGTGGGCAAGCTATCGTTTGAGGGGTTACACACTTTCAAGCACCGAGAGCGGCACAATTCAGCAAGAGGCAAGACAGAGGAAAGGCGAAAGCAGCAGACAGGTGCAGGCACCGGCAGCAAAGGGAAGGCAGGGGACCAGCAATGAACAGGTCCCCAAACAAGCCTGGCGCAAGGGCGCTCAACGCTGAAACAGGCAACGCAGGCCTGCAGCAGAAACACTGCGAGAGCTGCAAAGCACCACACACTATGGGAAGCAACCAGCATCAGCACAGCTATCAAAGCTGCACGACAGCGCACCACTGTCAGGCGCTGCATGGCAGCGGACATGACACTATGTAGGGGCTGCAGCGGGCAACACCATCTCGTTGCTGCAAGGCAGCATAAAACCATGAAACCCAGCGAGCGGCACAGGTTCGGCAGGTAGCGCGGCACGTTGTGCATGTTGCGCAACTACTCTGCGGCAAATGACAACCAGTGGTCAGTCACCTGAAACCAGAGGCACCGCTAGCAACACAGCCACTGCAGCGCCACCACCCAGTGCACAATGCGGAACAGTAGCCACAAAAAAAAGGGGCGGGAAGGGCGGGCGAGTTGCAGTTCGCATGAACAGCAACGAAACGTGCAGTGCTAGACGCCTGCGCATGCTAAGTGGCCTTCGGCAGCAGTGACGTAATGACGTGTTTTGACTGTCACCTCACCCACTGCTTGCCTTTGACCAGGCAAGCAGGGATACAGCTACGCTGCATTAACCGCAATGAACAAGTCCATTGCACATTAATACTGCTTTCGCCATGACGATATAGATAGTGGGAAGGTTTGGCTGAGGCTGCTGTAACAGCTGGCAGGAAAATGCAAGGGCTGCAAGGACACAGCCAGGTGCGAGCCCGCTGCAATGCATGCAGCCTCCGGGAGCTGCCAGCTGTCAGCAGAGCAAACTGCTGGTCAGGTAGCCTCAGCCAATAGCCACATTGAAAAGACCAGTGGAACAGGGGTGGAGAGAGAGAGAGAGGTCTGTTACAGGGGTGGAGCACGGTGTCGGTGAAAATTTCGACTGGCAGCCGTCATGTACCGCAAATTCGGCGATTTGGCATCGACCAGCGCTCGTAGTCTAGTGGTATGATAGGTCCCTGCCACGGACCAGGCCCGGGTTCGATTCCCGGCGAGCGCAGGCGCAAATTTTACCCTGCAATGAATGATGCCTGTGGCTTGAATGACGTGTTCGTGATTCCTACCTTTTTTGGGAACTGATTTCGCTGACACATCTGGCTCACGCGCACCACGCTGGCTGAGGTCCGGTTGGCACTGGGTGCAGGTCCTGCAGGTTTAATGCACAGCTCGGATAGCTGCATGAACGCGATCGGCACAGTTTCTGCTGCAAGATGATCTTGCTACCAAAGTAGTGAGAATAGGGACCGGCTCAAGGCTTGAATGGTCTGACTGACTGGACAGTGAGGAGACACATGTTATTGCCCACGTAACCTTCGCAGCCGTGTCTCTGTGAAGCAGTGCTGACAGTTGGATCATCACTCATCGATCACCTTTTTATAAATGCGATGCTAAACGCCGTGCATGACCACTGAAAGCAGTCATGCAAGTACACACCTCAGATGGCTCAACCCACGCCAAGCCAAAACGCGTTTGATCGGCTCAAAAGTGGAGGCATCAAACTCAGCCAGAGCCAGAAGCAGTCTGGCAAGAAGCGCAGGGCCTCTGCTGACCATCAGGTACAGCTGTTGCACCCCTGCTGCTCAGGATGTCAACAGTGGTGACTGCCCTGCACCCTGCACCGTCCTGCTAAGCATGCAGTTTTTTAAAGTGTCCACAGGTTTACAGGCATTCAGTCTGCTGAACGGTGTGCACAGCAGGGTTGTAGCTCTGCAGTAGTGCAAATGCTGCAGCTGCTCCATCTGCTGTTGTACTGCTCTGTCTACTTGCAGGACAAGTATGCCAACTGCCCTGTCTGTGGCCTATCTGTGCCTAAAGCCTTCATAGAGCTGCATGCATCAGACTGTTCGGTCAAACCTAGTCAACGCCCCTCACCGGCAACCCCTGCTGCTGCAGCAGCAGCACCCGCAGCAACAGCTTTAGGCAGTGATGCAGCAGCAGGTGGAAAGGCAGGCAGCAGGGGTGCCCTGCCTGTTCCTGCAACCCAACCAACACCTGCAGCACCGCAACAGCCGCAGCAGCATGCTGATACTCCAGCAGGGAAGCCACCTCAGGCGCCTGGCAGCAGGACTGCAGGCGCAGCAGCGAGTGCCTCAGCTGCGGTGAATGCCTTTGCAGTCATGGCAGCAGCACAAGCAGCGCACGTGCCGCTGGAAGCTTCCATGTTCCTGGAGTCACGCAGTGACGGCAGCTGGGCCTGCCACTGGTGGAGTGAAGGTGTGCTGCATGCGGTGAACGGCTACTTGGTGTTGGTGTTGAGAGCAATGCTCACCAGCACGCAGCAACGTGTTGCATGTGTGTTATAATCACACTGTCAATGCACGTCTACCTGCTTCTTGCAAGCAAAGCACTTTGCAATGTTGTGCAGAGTACCATACGTTGGCATGCCTCATAATGTGGCACTGTTCACTAAGTGACACAGGTGAAGCGTCCATTAAGCCTAGCGCAGCTGCCTTGTACAGGTTGCTGTGTACACTGCTGGTGTGTGCACTGCACTGTTTGTACAGTTACATACGTATAAACTGTGGCAAATGATTGAGCCATGTGTGCAACTTCTGCGCAGGTACGCCCTGCCCGCAAGAAGGCTTGACGGCAGCCTGGAGTGCCACCATAAATGCAGCGATACCTAAGCAGGCAGCAGCAGCAGCAAGCGGCGGCAGCAGCAGCAAAGGGTCAGACATACCAAACGGCTCAACCAAGCTGCGGCTGCAGGTTGCAACGAATCTGCCGTCTGGCTTTGGTGCTGCTGTTGACTGGAGCAATGGGCAGCTGCCAAGCAACCATAGGCCTGACCAGCAGCAGCAGCACCAGCAGCAGCAGCAGCAAGAGGACTACCAGGAATTCACTCCAGGCGGTAATGCGCAGCCAGCAGCTGTTGGCGCTGCCAGCAGCAGCAGCAGCAGCAGCAGCGGCCGGCCTTTGCGCTGGCATGGTGGTGTGTCTGTGCTCATCAGTGCACTGCAGAAGTGCATCAGGCGGGGACAGGCAGCAAGTGCTACAAGGTGCGCTGGTTGCAAGGGCGATTGCTTACTTATTGATGTTGGTTTTTGGAAGGTGTACTTGGTTTGTAGCAGCTGGTGCGTAGGTGCGAAGGTGCAAAGGCGGGGAGGGGGTGACAGGTGAGCGGTGATGTAGTTTTTGGCGTGCTGTGTCGCTGGGTGCATGCCTCCTGCAAGTAGGGCCAGCCAGCAAGTGCGACAAGGTGCGGCGGATGGCAGGTGCTCTGTGCAATGATGTTGAAAGCTTCAAGAGGTGACTGACAGCAACTGGGTGACCATCTGTGTCTAGGCGAGCATCTGCAATATAGTGCGGTGGTGGTGAATGAAAGAATTCTTGAAAGAACAGGTGCACAGTTTCAGGTGTGCTTGTTGCAGCCCCGCTGCAGCCTTGTGCTGCGTCTGCCGAAAGAGCCAGCTTCTTGTGAGGCGCTGTTTGTGCGCCTAGCTTTCACTTACCTAGCCTGCTTGACATCCTCACCAAGGTCTTGACACACCAACGGGTTGACCAAATGCTGCCCTTGCTGCAGGGTTGTGCTGCGTCTGCTGAAAGAGCGGGCACCTTGTGGTGCGCGTGTTTTTGCGCATAGCTTTCATGCACCTCGCCTACTTGACATCCTTACCAAGGTTTTGACACACCAAGCTTTTGAAACCTGCTGCACTGCTGCAGGCTTGCGCTGTAGTTGCTGAAGGAGCCGACTTTTTGTGAGGCGCTCATGTGGCGCCTAGCTTTCACACACCTAGCCTGCTTGACATCCATACCAAGCATTTGACACACCACAGTTGTGACCAAATACTGCACTGCCGCAGGCTTGTGCTGTATCTGCCCAAAGAGCCGGCCTTCTGCGAGGCACTGCTACCGCGCCTAGCTTACTCCCACCTAGCCTGCTTGACATCCCTACCAACATATTGACACATGCTGCACTGCCGCAGGCTTGCGCTGTACCTGTTGAAAGAGCCAGATTTTTGTGAGGTGCTGTTGCGGCGCCTAGCTTTCACACAATACCAAGGTTTTGATGAAATGCAAATTATCATATGCTGCGCTGTCGCAGGCTTGCGCTGTATCTGCTGAAAGAGCCAGCCTCTTGTGAGGCGCTGTTGCGGCGCGTAGCTTTCACGCACCTAGCCTGCTTGACATCCCTCGAAGGTTTTGAAACACCACAGTTGTGACCGAATGCTGCACCGTGCAGTGCCGCAGGCTTGCGCTGTATCTGCTGAAAGGGCCGGCCACTTGTGAGGCGCTGCTGCGGCACCTGCCTTTCACCCGCCTTGCGTGCTTGACATCGTCACCAAGCATGAGCTTTGACATGTGCTACACTGCCGCAGGCTGGCGCTGTATCTGCTGAATGCTGTCGTCTTTCTAGGCACTGCTACGGAGCCTAGTTTTCAGGCACCTAGCCTGCTTGACATCCATACCAAGGTGTTGACCAACTGCTGCACTGCCGCAGGCTTGCGCTGTATCTGCTGAAGGAGCCAACCTCATGTGAGGCGCTGTTGCGGCGGCTGTCCATCATCTGCTTGGAGGATGGCCTGCTGCACCCGCAGCTGCCGCTGGTCGTATGGGCCATGCT
Organism: Tetradesmus lagerheimii; assembly: GCA_902809745.2. Taxonomy (NCBI): domain Eukaryota; kingdom Viridiplantae; phylum Chlorophyta; class Chlorophyceae; order Sphaeropleales; family Scenedesmaceae; genus Tetradesmus; species Tetradesmus lagerheimii. Next base: position 20,642 of record CADDIJ020000077.1, read on the forward strand.
GGCAGTGGTGAGTGCCTACCTTTTGTGCCACTGCTGCTGTTGCATGTTAGGAGCTATGTTACTCTGCTGCTGCCTGCTGCACCCGCAGCTGCCGCTGTTGGTGTGGGCCATGCTGGCAGTGGTGAGTGGAGATGCGCGTTGTGTCCGTGCTATTACTTCCCATGCTGTGGGCGAAGAACCTGAGAAAAGTGCTTGACAGCTGTACTCTGTTGCTGTCACGGGCCTTTCAAGCATCTAGCAGCGGGGAGCAACGCAGCGATTGAGTTGGTTTGAGGGCGTAGGTTGTAACAGCTGCTGCCGCTGGTGGTATGGGCCATGCTGGCAGTGGTGAGCAATCTGAAAAGCAATTGAAAAGCAATTGAAAAGCACTTCAATCGTGCGATTGGCTACAGCTTTTTGGCTGGGCCCGTTAGGGTTCCCTATAGCGGTCAGCTTTGCGGAAGTCGAATGCGTACTGCTCGTGTTTTGAGCGAATCAGCACATGCCTCGCACGCTGAATTATGCAGGTCATGCCGGTGGTCCAAAGCGCAATCTGCGTTTGCCGTGGCAACGCTTCTGCGGCAAGCACCAGCATACATCTATGTCACACAAATACCACTCTTCCTGTAGAGGCCGAATTTGGCCAAAAAAAGTCGGTCGTGCAGAATTGGGTTTTGTCGATTTCAAGGCGCCGGTGCTGGCCAATCATCGAACAAGGCAGGCAGCGCAAAGCTCCGAAGGCGGTTACGTTTTTACGGTTCTTAGAATCAAGTCGCGCCCTGTGCACATGCGATATTACGCGATATTTGGGCCCGGCGCCCTCACAGCTACGTGAACAATCACTGCTGCACGACAGCATTGACTCCAAGCCGAATGGCGGCTATATGCTTGTTGTTTATTAGCGATCAAGGATGCTTGACGGGCGCTGCAGAAGATCCACCTGACACCTTACAGGCATGCATGTCAGATGCTGCATTGTCGTCATGCTTGACCGCGCAGCTGCACTGCTGTGCCTTGCATGCCCTGGCTCAACGTGCCTTGTGTGCATGTCAGTGACAGCTTTGCATGTGCAGCAGCAGCTGCCTTATCACTGTCCTTTACCGCACAGCTGCACTGCTGTGCCTTGCATGCCCTGGCTGAAACGTGTCTCGCGTGCATGCCATGCGAAGTCCGTGGCAGCTTCAGGTGCAGCAGCTGCTGCCTGGCAGTGTTTGGGCCCCAAACAGTGCACGCGTTACTAACTAGTTATTGCAGTCATGATGCAATGGTTGCAGCACAACCACGCCTATGCACGCCAAACTGCCTCCAAGTGTATGATGCATCAATGGCCTTGTACCTGTGTTGCAGTAAAACACTGCAACTGCTGCCAACACACTGGCATGTGCTATACATGGGCCCAGCCGTTTGGGCGCTGCCCACTTGTTGGAGTAGAGTTCGGACTGTTGTTGGCTGGAGTGGTTCCTACAGGAAGGTGGTGTGGGCCATGCCGGCAGTGGTGAGTTGCATGAGAAATGCGTGAATTGTACGCAATCCTTGTCGTGGGCGCGAAGCACTTATTAGAGCGCTTGTAACCTGTACACTGTTGCTGTTCCAGGTCTTGTGGGAAGTCTAGCAGCGTTGTGTCGCAGGGCAAGGATGGTGTTGGATAGTTGGGGGGGAGACCTGGCTGTGCGCTGCATTCGCAGCTGCCGCTGGTGGTGTGGGCCATGCTGGCAGCGGTGAGCATATTGAATAGCGATTCAAATGTGCAACTGGCTACAGCTACTCTAGAGTGGAGTTCAGACTGTTGTTGGCTGGAGTGGTTCCTACAGGAAGGTGGAGTGGGCCATGCTGGCAGTGGTGAGTGGCATGAGATGCGCGTGGTGTCCATGCTTCTCTGTGGGTGAAGCACTTGGAAAAAATTTCAAGATTGCTTGCAACCTGTACCCTTTACCACGGTGGTGTGGGCCATGCTGGCAGTGGTGAGTGGCATGAGCCGATTGAATATTGTGGAACACAAGCACCACATGCTGTGGGCGCAGCAAGTAGGGGAGTGCTTTTGACGTGTACCCTGTAGCTGTCATGGTGTTGCCACATGGGACTCGTGTGACATCTAGCAGCGGGGGCAGCGCTGCAAAGGTGGTAGAATTCCTTTAAGCCTGTAATGGCAGCAATCAATCAATCAATTACACGTTTTTCTAGCAAGAGAGGAACCCAAGAAGGGAGACACTCCCAAGCCACCTGTGGTGATTCCTAACCGGTAGGTGCAAACCCACAAGCTAGGGCCAGATACGGCCAAAACCCTCAACGCACAAGTGCTCGCCCAGCATGGTCTCTCATTCAATGGTCGCCCTAAACCCTAATCACTGATGGCCCTGAGCTGGACCACAACGTCAGTGCACTCGCGTGTGGGGTGGATCTTCCCACAGGGGCACTGCCAACCCACACCAGCAATCATAAGCGGCTCACTAGTAACCGGATACATCTGCTGCAGGCGCTGCTGTCTCATGAGTGACTGCTGCTGCCTGTAGTGAGAAGGGGCACGGGAACGCTGCAGGGGAGCCCCCACAGCGTCAGGGTGTGTGACCCTGTAGACCATAGACCGCCAAGCGCCCCTCATAAGACAATAGCCACGCAACTCATCCATCTTATGAGGGAGTTCCAGCCGCTGTAAATCGCTGTGTACACAGTTCTGCCAATGCATGGGGGGCCGACCCCTAGGCCGCTTTGTAACTCCGTGCAATGACGAAAACAAAGCAACATGGGGGATCCTGCCCTCATCCATGCGTACAACCTGTCCCAGCCACCTCAGGCGAGCCGCCGTAAGGTGTTCTGCAAGGCTGACTGTGCCACACTGCTTCCTGATATCCACCAGACGGTGTCTATCAGATAGCCGCACGTGCAACAGCTGCCGCAGACAGCTAGAATGTACACACTCCAGGCGCTCCGTCTGCCGCTTAGCTAATGCCCACGACTCACTGGCAAACATGAGAACAGGCAACACATACGCATTATAGCAACGCATCTTCACACTCACAGACATGTTCTTCATCCCCCAAAGTCTTTGCATCTGAGCAAACCTGCCTTTAGCCTTGCTTATGCGGGCATTCACTTCTGCATCACAAGTGGCAGCTGTATCCACAATACCACCCAGGTACTTGAAGCTAAGCACATAGTTTGCCACCCCTCCTGACACCTGCACACCTTGCAGCGACGAGCCGTCAGCAGATGGTGTCAGAGCTAATAACTCTGTTTTGCTGGCATTGATGCGCATGCCCATTTTGTTGCAAATGTCATCCACCGTCTTGAGCATGCATTCAAGCTCTTCTTGACAGCAACTCATGAGCACCATATCATCTTCATACGGCAATGTGGAGATGGCGAACAAACAGGAAGCACCACCAGATGACAGCAGGTATTGAAAACACGCTGCAGGAGCACAGCCAACCCCACCAGATGGCAGCGGTTATTGAAAACACGCTGCAGGAGCACAGCCAACCCCTGACCGCTCAGCTGCTGCCTGCACCTGCAGGGCAACAGTTGTGCCATGCTTTCTGTGCCATTCTGCAAAACCGGGAGCCTTGCTGATGCGCTGCTGCCTGTAACACAATACGACTTGCCTGTATTTGGTGCCTCTGTTGCTGTTGCATACCACACTGCTGCTGCCTGCTGTGTCGCAGGGCAAGGGCTATGTCATTGGCGGCAGCCTGGCCAATGCGCTGCTGTGCTCAACACATGTTGGGCCACTGCCTACATGTTGTGCCATTGCTGCTGCCTGCTGTCTTGCAGGGCAAGGGCTATGTCATTGGCGGCAGCCTGGCCAATGCACTGCTGGCCATTACGCACCAGATGGCAGCCGTGCAATGGAGGGACTTCCTGCCTGACGCTGAATGCGTGCGGGGGCCAGCAGCAGGTGAGAGCCACTGAGCAAGCTGTAACAAAAGTCGGGAGGGGACATGCAAGTGGGACTGGCAGTGGGCAGGAGACACAGCAAGCATTCTGTAGTTGCTGATTAGCGACTGTGTGCAACGGACGGCAGTTCATGGCTGGTGTTTTTAATGCTCAGCAGGTCAGCAGTTGTACCTGCTTCGGTACAGTGCATGTAGGGAAAGGTGCAGCCGTGCAGTTGAGGGGCTTCCTGCCTGCCGCTGAATGCGTGCGGGGGCCAGCGGCAGGTCAGCATTATTGCTTTGACAGCTGTGACAGCTGGACAAGCAGTTTGATGCGCGATTGCCCACAACTTGCCAAGGCATTGCTGCATGATGCAACCATCTTGTCTTACACAAGTGTTTCGGCCCCTGCTACGCTGCCGGGGTTATCAACTGCGTGCGCTCCCTTGCAGCTGTCCACCAGCTGTCTGGCAGTCTCCACGCACATGGCAAGCAGTTGATGCGCTGCTGCCCCCCACCTGCCCAGCGGCACTGCTCGTGCATGCCAAGCTGATGCCAGCACGATACATATCTTACATACATGCTCGGTCCCCTCTTGCGTGCGTTGTTTCCCTCTTCTTCTTGCAGCTGTCTACCAGTCTCCGCGCACCTGGCAAGCAGTTGATGCGCTGCTGCCCCCCACATGTCCAGAGGCGCTGCTCGTGCGTGTCATGCTGATACGCGCAGCATATGGAGGCATGGAGGGAGATAAGGACATGCTGCTGCGGTTTAGCGGCCTTTGGCTGGCGAGGTTTAGCGGCAGTGCACAGCCGCCACCACAGCTGCCCCAGCAGCAGCAGCAGCAGAGTGTGACGCCAGCACAAGACCAGCAACACGGCAGGCAGCAGCAAGCGCCCAAGCAAGCACAGCAGCAGGGCGAGGGATCACCGCAGCAGCAGCAGCAGCAGGCAGTAGCAGCAGGTTTGCCAGGGCGCAAGGGTCCCGCTGATTTTGAGGGCGCTGCTGCTGCTGGCAGCCCCTGGCTGACCTTCCTCAGGGCTGCTTATCAGGTATGGTATTCACACGAAAAATGTCATGCCTCTCACAGAGGGGATGTTTTCTGGGGTTCAGCCTCCTTTGGAGTGACAGTCTGAGCTGAGCTGTTTGCAGCATCCTTTTCCAGCAGGTGCGCTTTGCGACGTGGTCGCTTGAACTTACCGTGTTCGAACTGACCGTGTGACCCCTCTTATTCTTCTTCCGCTGCCACCTGCCTTGCGCTTTCTGTAAACCTGCAGGACTTGTGGCAGGGCATCAGCAAGCCAGTCAGCCCCAAGGCAGCTGCTCTCACCAGCGTCATGCTGCTGCTGCTGTGGTAACCGTTCTTCCTGCTGCTGTGCTTGCTTGCGCAGGACTTGTGGCAGGGCATTAGCAAGCCAGTCGACCCCAAGGCAGCTGCTGTCACCAGCATCATGCTGGTGGGGCCATTGCTGCGGTGAGCTGGCATCTGAGCGTTGTGCTTCTGTACCTGCTCACCAGGAGTGCAGTAACACCGGGTGTTCGCTGCATCAGTGTGAAGCCAGAACGCTGGCAGTCTGCACAGCTGTACAGCAGCTTGTTGCCTCCAGTATCTGCAGTATCTGCATGCATGCAGAATTGGAACCTGCCTGCCAGCTGCACCTAGCCAGCAGCGTGTTGCCTCCAGTGTCTACATTTATGCATGCACCAAAAATAGAGAGAATAATCATTGTGCTTTCCGCCTCCCCAGTGGGTGAGGCGCGGTGCCGATGCCGAAAGGTATGGCTTACAAGGATTGATTATTACTATGCGTGCATGCACTGCAAAGTGCAAGGCCTGCTGTGCAGTGCAGGCTGCTGACCGTGCTGCCCATCAGCGTGACGTATGCAGATCTGAGATCGCTGGTGGCTTGTACACCTGTACAACAGCTTTGTTGGTTCTGGGACTGCATGGACTGCTGCATCTAGCCAGGGTGTCAATGTACTGTCAATTTATTGCCTGTGTACTGTGGATCGCGCTGCTGATGATGATGTTGCTGTTGTAGGTGCCGCTCTGCCTGTGCTAACGCAACAAACACCACATGCTGCTGCTGCTGCCGTAGGGAAGACATCCCCCTTGCCGCAATCGACTTCCACGTTGCTCCTGCCCTCACAGAGCACCTCCTGGCACAGCGGCTGTTGCAAGCAGCCATCCGCAGCGCTGCTGCCACCAGCACACCCTTGGCAGCACAATTGACGGGGCTGGGTGCTGCTTCGCTGGTCAATTCAACGCTGTGGCTGTTCAGGAGCAGCTATAACATGAAGGGCTGGCTGCAGGAGCGCTACCAGCAGCAGCAGGCCGGCGGCTATGCCCAGCAGGTGAGCACACTGTGGTTGGAGGATGACTTTTTTTTCTTTTTCCGCGATGGATACAATGCCTATTGAGGATTCTGGCGTGTGTGTGGGAGCAGCAGCACGCGCGCAGATGTGCACAGCAGTCGGGTGGGTGCCAGTGCTGTTTTGTTTGGGTTGTGTGGCTGTTCAAGAGCAGTTATAACATGAAGGGCTGGCTGCAGGAGCGCTACACGCAGCAGCAGCAGCAGCAGCAGCAGCAGGCTGTCGGCTATGCACAGCAGGTGAACGCTAGTGCATGATGTCTTCTGACCTTGGTTGGCGGCTACCCTTCCAAGGTGGACGGTGCAATGGCTGCTCAGGTTTCTTGCGTGTGTGCGGGAGCAGCAGCAGGCAGGTGGATGTGTGCAGCAGGTGGTTGGGTACCAGTGTTGTGTTGTATGGTTGGAAATACAATGCTGTGGCTGTTCAGGAGCAGTTACAACATGAAGGGCTGGCTGCAGGAACGCTACACGCAGCAGCAGCAGCAGCAGGCTGGCGGCTACGCACAGCAGGTGAGGTCGCGTGTGTGATGGCGTTCTTAGCGTCCTATTTTGGTGGCTGTCCCTTTTCACGATGGATGATAATGGATGCTCAGGTTTCTGACGTGTGTGCGGGAGCAGCAGCAGGCGAGGGGATGTGTGCAGCAGGTGGTTGGGTGCCAATGTTGTGGGTTGATACGTTGATGCTGTGCCTATTCAGGAGCAGCTACAACAGGAACGGCTGGCTGCAGGAGCACTACACGCAGCAGCAGCAGCAGCAGCAGCCCGGCGACGTGCAGCAGGTGGGTGGGAGCTATGGTGTCTTCTTACCGTGGTTCATGGCTACCCCTTTTTGAGGTGGATGCCATAGCTACTCAGGATCCTCTGTGTGTGTGCGGGAGCAGCAGCAAGTGGGTGGGTGCCAGTGTTGTGCGTTTCGGATTGAGAACTTGACGCTGTGGCTGTTCAGGAGCAGCTACAATATGAAGAACTGGCTGGCTGCAGGAGCACTACACGCAGCAGCAGCAGCAGGCTGGCGGCTACGCGCAGCAGGTGAGCGAACTTGCATGGTGTTTTCTTTCCCCTTTACAACGGTGGGTGCAACGGCTGCTCAGTACTCTGTTGCGTGTGCGGGAGCAGCAGCAGGCGCGCGGATGTGCGCAGCAGGCGGGTGGGGGCCAGTGATGTGTGTGTTGATCAACTCCACGCTGTGGCTGTTTAGAAGCAGCTACAACAGAAAGGGCTGGCTGCATGAGCGCTACCAGCAGCAGCAGCAGGCTGGCGTATATCCGTGCGGCAGGTATGCGGGGGTATATGATGTTTCTCATTGTGATTGGTGCCTGGCCCTTTTCAAGGTGCAATGTTGTTGGTGCTGTAGACATAGATAACTATATACTGCCTACTTCGTTGAGTGCTGCATACTTTACACTTTGTTCCTGCTGCAATCCCATGCCAGGTGCTTGCCATGGAGCTTGATGCCCTGGGGCGCTGGAAGGCCGCACAGAGAGACAAGCCTCTGAAGCCCTTTCACGAACTCAGCATCTGTTTTCTTTGCTTCCAATTTAATGTCAGGTGCTTGCTATGGAGCTCAACGCATTGGGTTGCCGGAAGGCAGCACAGAGAGACAAGCCTCTGCAAGTGAAGCCCTTGCACTAAGTTGGCATGTGTTTCTCCTGCTGCAATCCCATATGTGCCACCTACGTTGTTGAGTGCTGCATACTTTTCACTGTGTTCTTGGTGCAATCCCATGCCAGGTGCTTGCTATGGAGGTTGATGCGCTGATGGAATGTGGTTGTGTTTTCACATCATATAATATGCTGCCTAATTGGTTCCTGCTGAAATGCTATGCCAGGTGCTTGCTGTGGAGCTTGAGGCCCTGGGGCGCTGGAAGGCAGCACAGAAGGACAACCCACTGAAGCCCTTGCACTAAGTTGGCATCTGAAAACTTTGTAGCACTTAGGAAAAGACATGCAGTGACACCCTACACCTGTATGCAAGGCTGCTCACACATGTGTTTTTTTCCTGCTGCAATGCTGTTCCAGGTGCTTGCTATGGAGCTTGATGCACTAGCGCGCTGGAAGGCAGCGCAGAGGCACAACCGCGGGCAGCTGCTGCCGCTGTGGCGGGTGATGGCGCTGATGGCTGATGCATGGTCCAGGGAGCACATCCAGAAGCGGCTGACATGAGCTGTGCGATCTGATGTGGGATAACTCTCAGGATGAGCTCTGGTAGTACTTGAAGGTCTGAATTGTGAAATGTGGGCGGTGGCGTGGCTCATGTGTCATTCTGTCCCATAGCAAACTGTTGGCTGATGCGTGGTCTAGGGAGCACATCCAGAAGCGGCTGACGTAAGCAGCGGCACGCAAGGCATGCGGCCTGGCTGTACCTGCTGGAAGTGGTGCTGATGGCTGATGCATGGTCCAGGGAGCACATCCTGAAGCGGCTGACATGAGCGCTGGCTGGCCGCATGTGCCATGTTGATTAGTGTTTTCTGTCCCGCAAGTGATGGCGCTGATGGCAGACGCATGGTCCAGGGAGCACATCCAGAAGCGGCTGACATAGAAAAGGAAAAGAAGAAGAGAAGATGGGTTACACGGTGTGTTCAAGCGGCTACGCCGCAACAGATGCAACCGGCGTCTTGGGTTGTACGGTGGTCCAGGGAGCACATCCAGAAGCGGCTGACATGAGCGCTGGCCCAATGCATGTGCCATGTTCATTCGTGTTTTCTGTCCCGCAAGTGATGGCGCTGATGGCTGATGCATGGTGCAGGGAGCACATCCAGAAGCGGCTGACATGAGCGCATCTGGCATGATGTTTTTCTTGTTTGCTATCATGATGACAATGAAAACATTTATGCAGCAGCTGGCTGGCCACAGCGGGTGATGGCACTGATGGCAGACGCGTGGTCTAGGGAGCACATCCAGAAGCGGCTGACATAAGCATTGGCCTGGTGCATGTGTCAATGGTGCTGGCTGGGCCCAGTATGCTCCGACTTGTCTCTGCTGGGTGTTGGTGCGTCACACTATCAGCGGTCTATGTAAGAACCGGCCTGCTGTATGCTGTGTTTGGTGTAATACGTTGTAGGCTGTAGTGCATTGTGTGTAGTGTATATGAGGGCATTTTGTACATCAGATTTGCTGAAAATGATAAGGTGGTCGCCAGGCTTGTGTGCATTTGTTCCTGTAATGTGGAATCAATGCTATCATCAGTATTCACAATGCAGCTTACCTTGAACCGGCAACGTCACTTCACGCGACTCCGGGCACCAGAAGCATGCAGCAGTGCTTGCACTTAAGACACAACCAGCACCATGTGTGTGCTGCAAATGGTAGCAGGTGTTGGACGTTCAAGCGTGTGCATTTCTGCAAGCTTGGCGTCGTGGGTGCTGCGCTTGGAGGCCCTGCATTCGGTTTGTGGCAGTGCGCTTCTAATTGTCACTTTGCATGTAGCCCGCATGGAAACATGGTGTTTGGGGGGCGCGGCCGATTAGGGAGATAATGTGCCCGCCAGCCTGCCCCCTCAAGGTCAGCAGCCGCCGGTGTTGCACGTGGTGCACACTGCTAGTAGACACTAGCTGGTGCCAGACATGCTTGGCTGGGCGACTCTGCAGTACTGCAGCAGTACACTGGCCAGTGCACACCATGGCATACGGCGTCCTAGTTTTGTGCATGCTACTGTTGTGATGCTTGTTTTAAAATTGTGCGGGTTTCGCTTGAAGGTTGCAGTTTTTTACTCACAATATTCTGACTGCTGCTACGTGTTGCGCCATGACCCAGCAGGGGTGTGCTAGGGTTTGTTGTTCATGTGTGCTTGTTGCGTGTATTGTAACAGAAGTACTGCATCTGTTCTCATGAATGAAATGCGTTGATGCACCCACCTGCAGCGGCGGCGTATGTATGTGTATTGCTGTACTTTGTTGATCAGCCTGCTACTGCACAGCCCACCAGCTGCACACCATGCAGCAACGCCACGTCCTGGGCGCGCAGCGCCGCACATTGTCTAACCAAGCAGTTACGAGAACCAATGCATCCGTTGCCGTAACCAGCCATAAGCCGAATGTAGCCAGGGCTGCTGCTGTTGAGCCAGAGACAATCCCGCACTCGGAATTGCTGGACAACCTGTTTCAGGACATGTGCAAGCATTACGAGATCGATACGTTGGTTAGAATAGGTGACAGCGGCACAGGAGGCATCGGCTTGTTTGCGAAGCAGGACTTTGCAAAGGGTCAGACCATCATTAAAGTGCCGCGTAGCATATGTATCGTTATCGACAACGACACCGGAGCATTGACCATTCCTCAAGGAGAATGGCCTCGTCTGAGCGGCGGCATCATGCAGGAAGGGGAGCCTTTGACATGTGAGTGCTGCTGCTGCCGCTGCTGCTGCCACAGCTTAGTTGGCAGCAGCACAAGAATCACAGCGCACCATATAACATGTGGTCAACTGCCAGCCCTCTGTTTTGCTAGCACTGCGTTCCTAAGACACGCTCTTGCATGGCATCCGCCACAGTGAGCCTGTTCATGCCGCTTCTGCGCACATGTGCCCTGGAGGCCGGCTCTTCCTCAGAGACAGTGCTGCTGCAGATGCCTCCTGTAATATCACACAGGGTCTTACTGGGTCTTTTTTACTGGGTTTCAGCCTCCATTTTAGTGACAGTCTGAGCTGAGCTGTTTGCAGCATCAGATTTACAGCTGGTGTCCGTTGCAGCCGCATGAACATAGCCGCATGAACACCGTGTGACCCGTCTTCTTATTCTTCTTCACTAAATGCAGGGGATGTCCTGCAAGGCCTAGCGCTGATGGACGCCACTGCTGGTGATGGTGACCCTTTCTGGGAGCTGTACGCGGAGCACCTGCTGCCTTCCCCAGAAGAAGTGACGCTGCCTATGGCATGGAGCCCTGAGCTGCTGCAGCAGCTGCAGCACGACGCAATTGTGGATGGCGCACAGAAGCAGCAGGTGAGCACTTTTGACAAAATTAGGCTGAGGTGAACTATTCAAGCAGTTGGGGTTGCATAACCTGAGAACTGCAGCAGCTGCAGCATGACGCAATTGTGGACGGCGCACAGAAGCAGCAGGTAAGCGCTTGCGAAACGAATAATCAGCTGAACCATCCAGGCAGTTGGGGTTGCATATTCTGAGCTGCTGCAGCAGCTGCAGCACGACGCAATTGTGGATGGAGCACAGAAGCAGCAGGTAGGCGCTCGCCAGAAAAAAGTAGGCCGAAACCATCCAAGCAGTTGGGGTTGCATATCCTGAGCTGCTGCAGCAGCTGCACCACGACGCAATTGTGGATGGCGCACAGAAGCAGCAGGTAGGCGCTCGCCAGAAAAAAGGAGGGTGAACTATCAGCAGTTAGGGTTGCATAACCTGAGCTGCTGCAGCAGCTGCAGCACCACGCAATTGTGAACGGCGCACAGAAGCAGCAGGTAGGCGCTCGCCAGAAAACAGTAGGGTGAACTATCAGCAGTTGGGGTTGCATAACCTGAGCTGCTGCAGCAGCTGCAGCACCACGCAATTGTGAGCGGCGCACAGAAGCAGCAGGTAGGCGCTCGCGAGAAAACAGTAGGGTGAGCCAACCAAGCAGTTGGGGTTGCTCAACCTGAGGACCTGCAGCAGCTGCAGCACATAACGCAATGCTGAAGGCGCACAGAAGCAGCAGGCGAGCTGGCAAAGGGCACAGCTGCACAAGCAATTGTTTGACCATCGAATGCTTTACGGGGAAAGTGGACTCGGCATGGTTGATGCCAGGCTGTGGCACGCAACTGGCTAGCGCTGAATGCAGCGGAGGGATCTGGACAGCGGCAATCACACAGCCAGACTGTTGCAGCACCACCAGTACCTTGCTACACTTTGCTAAGCTGCATGTTTCTTGTCATCTGGTTGTGCTTGCAGGAGCGCTTGCGGACGCTGCTGCCACCAGAGTACATGACCCCAATCGAGCCAGGCATACCAAGCTACCTGCAGTGGGGCTTTGCCTACCTGTGCTAAGCTGCATGCTTTGTGTCATCTGGTTGTCCCTGCAGGAGCGCTTGCGGACGCTGCTGCCGCCAGAATACATGACGCCAATTGAGCCAGGCCTGCCAAGGTACCTGCAGCGGGGCTTTGCCTACCTGTGCTAAGCTGCATGCTTTTTGTTATCTGGTTGTCCCTGCAGGAGCGCTTGCGGACGCTGCTGCCGCCAGAATACATGACGCCAATTGAGCCAGGCCTGCCAAGCTACCTGCAGTGGGGCTTTGCTTGCGTCCGCAGCAGAGCACTGCAGCTCGGGCAGCAGGCCTTCGGCATGGTGCCGTTTGCTGACATCGCAAACCACGCAGCAGATCCCAATGCGGACACACATGCAGTTCCGGCAGCAGCAGAAACAGCAGTAGCTGAGTCTGCAACAGAAGCACAGCAGCAGCAGGGTGGCGGCGGTTATGTTGAGCTTGTGGCTGTTAAGGACATTCCTGCAGGCACAGAAGTGACGATCAGCTACAGCGGGCTACAGGGATACACCAACCAGCGGTTTATGGCGCAGTATGGCTTTGTGCCTGCACAGGGCAACCCGGCAGACCGGCTGGAGCTTACTGTGCCTGAGAGGTATGTCTGTTGTGGATGGAGGCGTGCTTGCCTCCTTTGCAGCTGCTGCTATAGGGTGTCGGATGCTTTTAGACTCGGGTGTTGGATGCTTTCAGCTGCACAGGGGGTCTCTGTGTTGTCTTTGCTTACATGTTGACAGTTACACAGCTGCACCTCCTGGCACCTCTGCCTGCATTCTTTGTCCAGCGCCAACTGTCACTAACACATCCCATGTATCTCTGCTGTCCATGCACGCCCGTCTGCTGCAGCCTGCAAGGAGCCACATTCAGGCTGAGCTATCTTGAAGACGCGCTGGGTGCAACACTGCTCATGGATGCAGCGCGCGGCAGGAACCCCTACCTCATTGCAGCACTCAAGTCGCTGCCCGTCACAGCAGACGAAGTGGGCACTGCGCAGGAAGCTGCTGCAGCAGCAGGCGCAACCGCAGGCACCGGCAGGGGTATTGGCCCTGCCTCGCAGCAAGAGAAGGAGTTGGCAGCAGCACTCATGCAGCAAGTTGAGGTGCAGCTGGCGCAAGGCAGCAGCAGTAGCTTGCAGGAGGATGAGCAGTTGCTACAGCAGCTTGAAGAGAAGCAGCAGCAGCAAGGGGAGGTGGACGTGCGGTTGATCGCAGCTGTGAGGTACCGGGTTGAGCGCAAGCGGCTGCTGCAGTTGTGCCAGGTACTGCTGAGAATCTTTTTGCAGGAGTGATTGTCTGCGCAGCAGAATGGGTTGGCAGCTCACATCATCGCTGTACCGTGCCTTCTAGGCACGATTTGCGGCAGATCTATTGAGCTACCTTATTCATCATCATCATCATGTTACCCATTAACTACCTTATTCATGTAACTTTCTGAACATGTGAGATTTGAGCAGCAGGCTACTGTGCACGCGGCCACTGGCATCAGATGCAGGTGGTTGTCAAGGACCTGTACAGACCACCTTTCTTTGGTTGCGCAAACCCAACCCAAAGTCGGTGTCTGCCAGACCAGGCTGGTTACGAGACTAGCACGACGGAGGTATAAACTGTGTGATTATCTTTTTTTCATCTGCATCAATAGAATGTCCACAGCAGTTACATGCCTCTGAGATGCAAAATACCTGCGATCTGAGATATGTAGAGAGCTACAGATAGATCTGCTAGATCTATGGCGTAGATCACCGCATGGTCTGTAGGTAATGCTGTAGCAGATTGAGCTCAAACGTCTGAACAGCCCCACAATGTGCACATATGTGCATGCATGCTCATTCCCAGCACAGCAATCCACAAACAAAGTGACGCCATCAGAATCGTCAGGAGCGAACACCACATCCCCTGACCTGCTGGCCACGCTGTCTGCCCTCTGCCCTCAACTGCCGCAGCAGCTGCGCCATGTCCGGCTCAGCCTGCATCCTGCCACGCCTCTCAGTCACCAGCAGCTGCTCAAACACGCCCAGCACCTCACCATACTCACTGCGCAGCTGCTGCAACTCGATCAGCCCTAAGGCCCCCATGCAGTCCACTGGCATCGGCACAGCATCCTGCTCACGGAAACTGCTGCAGGATGCTGCGCTGACTGGGCGCAGGTGGCCCTTGCAGCTGTCCAACGTTACTGCTGCTCTGCTACGCGCTGCCAGCTGCTCAGTAGGTTGAACTTGGTTCACATCAGCTTTGAGCTTACACATGTCATGTGGCTGTATGCTTCCAGCACCAGCTGTGCGGCCTGCGCTGAAACCACTGCCCAGAGCATCATCTGCTGCTGCAGATGATGGCGTGTGATGACGCCGCAGCCTGCTAGCAGCCCTAGCTGCAGCTGGTGACACCCCAGAAAGAAATTTCCCACTGGCAGAGCCACTGGCCTGTTGACTGCCATCGCTCAGCTGCTGCTGGCCCCATCCTTGGCTATCCAGTTGCTGCTGGTGTGCCAGTGACATCTGCTGGGCCTGCCGTTGCCCCTGCAGGCGCCGCGCTGCTGCTGCCTGCTGCTTCAGCAGCTGCTGCAGCATCATGCGCTGACTCTGCAGCTCCTGGCTAGCGCGTGCTGCTGCCACCCGTGCTGCAGCGGAGGCTTCCTCTTGCCGCATAGGGCTAGGGCTCCTGCAGACATAAGCAGTAAAGTACACAGACTTCTGAAACTCTTCCTGGCCAAGTCAAAGGCAAACAGACCCCACAGTCTTTTTGCTAATGTTGACAGTGTTGGAAGCATCGTGTTCCTGAAACAGTAGTTACTTTGCCGTTTAGATCTGCATGTACAAGCAAGCTGCATGACTTGCTGCCCCTCGCACCTTGAACAGGCAGCAGCAGCAGCAGCATCCCAAGCTTTGCTGCTGCCAGCCCAGCTGCTACAACTGCTTGCACTGCCGGGCCTGTCGCAGCTACCTTCAATCGCTGAGCGCTACAGCTTTGAGCAGGCACTGGCAGCATCTGGCACTGTAGCAACTACTGCAACAACAGGTATCTTCCGCCTGGCGCTGTTGGTCGTCTTGCTCAAGCGCTTGGCAGCAGGCTGCTTCACAACTGCTGCTGCCAACCTAGGTGTTGCTTTGCCTGCTGGCACCTGGGCGCTTGCAGCTGCAGGTGACCCCTTGGCAGCAACGCCAGCTCTGCCCCTGCTGCTGCTGCGTCTACTGGTGCTGCTGCTGCTCTGACTTTGGCCTTGCAGCTGGTGAGGCGCTGAGTTAGGCCTGCATGGCAATCCTCCAAGCTGGCTTTTGACAAACCCCTGCTGCACTGCATTAGGCACCTTATGCTGCTGATGTGCACCTGCTGCTTTGGGCTTGCTCAAGCTGCCTGCTTTGCTGCTGCCGCTGTGCATGCTGTGGCAATCGCTCGCAGGGTGCCTGGCGCTGCTGTTTTGTACCAAGCCGCCAGGTACCGCCTGCTGCTGCTGCTGCTGCTGGGGAGCGGAGCTGCTGAGGTACTCTGCTTGTGGTGCCTGCTGTGTATCCCTGTGCACAGCCTCGGAGGCGGCTGACAGCTCCCTGCATTGCAGCAAGATCTGCCGCTGCTGCTTCAGCAGTTGCTGCTCAGTGGCCTGCAACTGCAGTGCCATGGTAGTGATCTGCTGCATTGATGCCTGCACTGCTGCCCGCTGCTGCTCAGCTGCTCGCAGATGCCTTGTCAAGTGCTCAGCTTCGCTGCTGTCTTCAGTTGCTGCTGTTGGCGCTGCACTTGTATTGCTTGCATCCAAGCCAGCGGCCGTGGCATATGCTGCTGCAGCTGCAGCAGCTTCCGCCTGCTGGCACAGCAGCATTGCCTCCTGCTGCTGCAGCTGCAGTGCACCTTGCTGCTCCTGTACTCCTGCTAGCAACGCCTGTGTTACATGCTGCAGCTGCTGCAACCGCATCAAGCTGCTGCTGTCGCTATTGCCTTCCCGTGTGGCATCTAGCAGTGGTAGGGTCTCACCGGTTTCTGCAAGCCCTGCTCTTTGCATCGCTGCTGCTGCCCCACTGCATTGTGAAGGGCAGGCAGCTATGCATGCTTGTGCAACAGTGCCGCCTTCAAGCAGGTGTGGCTGCTTGGAAGCCAACAGCTGCTGTTGCTCCTGATGTTGTTGATGCAGCTGCTCTTGCAGAAAAGCAGCAAACCCCAACTGCTGCTGCTGCCCCTCGTCCAGCTGATGTGAACGCTCCTGCAGGACAGGAAGCGGTTGAACCTCCTGCTGCTGCTGCTGCTGCTGCGGTGGTTGCTCCGGCTGCATTGGTTCCAGCTGCAGGTGCTGCTCCAAGCGCTGCAGCTGCGTGTTAACTGCCTGCATCTCCTGCAGTGCAAGGGCCACTGTCTGCATGTCACAGGGCAGTGACAGCTGCTCCAGGCGTTCCGTTCCTTGCTGCTGCTGCTGCTGCTGTGCTGCCCCAGCTTCCTCAACGCTCTCTGCATCAGCCACGGCCGTTGCGCTGTTGTGGTGCTGCAGCAGCTGCCCTGCAGAGCTCAAGCTACAGCTGCTGCAGAGCGCGGTGTGTGTCAATGCAGTGTGCCGTGCCTTGCTGTGCTGGTGCTAAGGGCGCCACGTGTCGAGGTGCTGCTGCTTGCTTAGCGAGTGGTAGAGGTGTGCCAACCTTGCTGCTGCAAGTATTGCTGCTGCTGAATTTGGTTGTGGTGTTGGAATCTGGTGGCTGCTGAAGGCTTGCTCCTGACCGCTGTGCTGTGATATGCTCTGTGCTCTTTGCTGCTGTTGCGTGGCGCCTGCGCGGTAGGGCACCAGCGGCTGCTGCAGCACTCCTGGGCCTGCGGTTCGGAGACCTGCTGCTGCTCCTGCAGTTATTGACACGGCAGCTTGCAGGAGACCTTGCCTTCTTTGCAGGAGACTGGTGTCTGCTGTAATGTTGCTGCCGCTGCTGCTGCCCTGCTGCCACGTGGTCAAAGACTGCAGGCCAAGGAAGCGGCGGCAGGAGCATAAAACGTACTGCCTGTGTGTGACGACGCCTGCCAGATAACGTCTGCTGCATGGCTGCGTAATATGGCTGATTTGCTGCAGCGTTGTACTCAAGCAACAGCAGGATGCAAGCACGTGCGGTGGTTGAAAACCATGTAGGCAGCCCCATATTATGCAAGTTGCTAGCACGCCATCGACATGCTGCACAAGAAGCGCTGCTCTGCTGCTTTGATGTTATGGCCAGCTGCAAGCAACTTGTGTCACACATTATAGTATGATTTTCTATTGAGAACTACTTGCCCACCCTCTGGCATGTGGCTGAGCTTTGCCAGCAGCTGCATCAGGCTGCCCACGTGCTGCTCATCTCCTGCCACTACAGCGCATGGAGAGATGTGGGACAGGTCCAGCCCAGGCAAGGCAGCGCATGGAGAGATGTGGGACAGGTCCAGCCCAGGCAAGGCAGCGCATGGAGAGATGTGGGACAGGTCCAGCCCAGGCAAGGCAGCAGACAGTGCAGATAGCTGCGATGCAGGCAGTACATAGCGGCAGTGTTGGGGCAGTACACGTGTACGGGCACGTATGTTAGGCTGCAAGGGTGAGTCACTAGTGGCGGCTGCTGCGTGCACCAAGTTTGTTAGGCGATGATAGCAACAGCTGCTGCAACTGCGTGATGACTGTTCATTGCTTGCCAAGCGATGCTGCTGCTCTGTGCAGAAATGCCCCACGCAGCAGACTATGTGAGTGAGGCGTGCTACAACGCAGCTATGCTTACCACTTCTGCACAGTTTGATGAGCGCTGCACCATGTTCTGTGCATGCCTGTGCACGTTGCTGAGCTCTTGTTTGAGCAGCACCTCTGCTGCTGCAACAAACACGCCCTAGCAGTACAGCAGAAGATGGCTTTTGTCAACACGATTGCTGAATTACCCGCTGTTCACTTGCATGTCGCTGATCCAGCTTGTATATCCAGCACAACCTTTGCTGCGTACAGCATGGTGCTGCGTTGAAAGTAAGCTGGCATGAAGGCTCTGGCACATCAGCACGTGCGTTGTTTCGTTCTGCCTGGCAGTGCCAAAGGCCCGATGGCTCACCTGGAAGCCAGCGCCAGCACATCCTCTGCCCTTACAACACGTTCTTTCACTCCAACAAGACCCTGTGGCATAGGAGGCACGGCTGTTAAGCAAGGTGATGTGCCGGCTGGAGATTTCCAGCTTTTACAAGCTGGTGTCGCTGTGTACTCAGTAGTAGCAGTACTACTGCTGTCCACTGTAAACAGTGCACGCCGCATTACCAGCACGTCGTTGCAGGCTGATACCAGGTTAAACATTTTGCATCTAGAGGGCTCGCGTTTTGAACTCATCGTGCGGCAATGCTGCTGCTAAGAGATGCCAGGGGCCAATGCTTGCCAAGCTACTGAGTACACGAACAAAGGTTGCCGCAGCCCTTAAGATGCAAGCAGGGCTGAACACGCAAGCCTCAAACGAACCATCAAGCTGGCTATCGCTGGATGCGTTGAAGAACGGGGTTGCGAGCAACAATCCCTAGAGTACGTTGACCCGGCCTGGCTAAGCACTGGGTGGCTAAGCACTGCTCCGCAGGAACAAGGCTTCATCGGTATCACAGGGCACATAAGAATGAACATTTTAATGCTGCAGCTTTTTGCTGCCAATGTGCTACAGGTTCAGCACACCAATGTCAGGGGTGCTGCATTGCACAACACGCAGTGGTTGTACTGCTTCGCACGTGCTATGCGTTGCAGCCGCTGCAGCCAGGCTGACTGAGGTGCTTTGCCCACTGACACCAACAGTGCAGGAAGATATGCTCTTTTACAGTGCCGATTGAGCTGAGTAACCTGGGTGTGTGAGAGCGCATGCATTACCCTTGAGTGCGGAAGCGGCAACTGACAAGCAACTGGCAACCACGGCTGGCCAGCATTTCCCTTGAATCACAATCAATACAATCAGACATACGATCAGAAAATACGCACTGATGGCTCGGGCCCCCGACACGTCATAAGCCCGGTGCCAGTCGTGGTGGCTGTCAGCAGACTGACCCGCAAGTCACCAGCCACAACTCTGAGCCCAAGTAGATGGTTGTGTGAATCATAGCGGCTATCTGGCAGCAGTAACCAGCCCACCACCGATACAAATCAAAACCTAGCATACTGTATATGAGACAAGTGGGTATCAATGCTGTTTCTCTGTTCACTGAGGCTGACGATGGATAAACAACTTGCGGCATGTCCCCAGCTGCACATGTACCCCAAGCCCAGCTTGAGCGCAGGCTCTGCATAGTGTAGTGTTCAAGCCCATATCATGATGCTTAGTAACAAAGTATTTCACCGTGCCCCGCAGTGCATCAGGACCCAGATTTCACATCATCATCCCCAGAGCCCACGTCATCACATACGCGTCACCCCATTCTACAATGTGTGCCGGACTCGATGTCCACGGCTGGTGATAGGCACTGTTTCTTGCCTTGGCAACTAGCCTGAGAGACTCAGCCAAGCACATGTTCGACTGCAGAGGTGACCGACATCAACAGAAAAAGCTTGCACTACCCAATAACCAAAAAGGCCCCAGACCGTTCCATGACTGCAAGCCCGTGCCGCAGAACAGATACTGCACTGCTTGTGCGCTGAACCTGAATGCATTGCCAAAGGAGAACACCACATCCGCCTGACACATATATAGGTGCCCCAACTGACCACCGCATCCCCGCACAAAGCACAGTTGCTGAAAAAACAGTCAAAAGGAGCCAAAACAGGCAAGCTCCAGCCGTCACGTTGATGCCATCGGAACGTTTTAGCCTTGTATCGCCGTGCTTCCAGGCAAAATAAAATCCAAGGGACTGGAATGCAACACCCGCCAGTAAGCACACGTTTGTTGACGCAGCAAACACCCGCCAGTCAGCGCATGTTTGTTGACGGAGCAAACACCGTACCCTTGCAAGGTACTGTTGTTAGCATATGATCTGCTGTTGCGACCCCTGCCATCGTCCTTCAAAGCATCGCTTTGACACCTCATGCAAAGAGAGCGGAGCTCGGCTTGAGTAAAATCAGTGTGGACAACAGCCGCAATAGATAACAGAAAGACATACAACCTCCGCTGGGGGGCACATACTCAAATCTGCAGCACTCATGCCAGGTGCATCCAGCATTGTGTTGCAAATTGAACTGGGCCACAGCACATGCTGAAGGTATGATGTCACGCCTTCCTTCAACCTTACATATGAGGAACAACTGCCTCAGGCAGAGCTTGACTGCACTGCACAGCACAGCACGCACAGCACAGCACAGCCTGAGGCTCAGCAAAACACAGTACAGCATAGCAGCTCACGCTCTGCAAAACAAAAAATAAGGAGCACCGACAAGCATCTTTGCTTGCAGGTGGCTCACACACCTCAGCAATCGAATCTAAGATGTTGACTAAGCCCACATGTAACTACTCCTATTGAATAAAAACCCAGGCTCATTTTGGGTTTAGGTTCTCCAAGGCCATCATGCTTGAAATCAACGCTGCTCAGCAGGTGCCGACAATCTGAGGCCGCCACAGCCGCCAGATCAGCAAGAATGGTGTACAAGCTCAAGAATATCATAAATTTTATTTCAAATCAAACTGTGTGGACAGATGCACAGCTGTGGCTTGCATCTTTTGTTGATGAGGCCACACTGCTCAGCCCAAGAACCTGAACTAGAAGCTTCAAGCTGTGCTGTAACCCCCACAAAAACCCACCCAATGCACCGCTGTCAATTCAGATGGTGGCAGCACAGCAGCTGGACATGCCGCGACTGTGCGCCCTGTGAAATGGCAACCTGGGTGATTAGTGCGACAGGACACAGAACCATTGATTCCCGTCGTACGGTCCACAGATGCAGTCCAAATGTGACATGAAGAGCTGTGGGTCACTGCTGCCAGCCAGATGTATACATGTACAGTGCTGTGGATGTTGTGCTGACCATGCAGATTCACACCCCAACACAACGCCAGGTGCTTCAGGCACCTCACTTCAGCAAACAGCAATGGCCCAAACAGTTAGACTGTTGACAAAGGATAACTATGCAGTTTTATCATCACTCCAATCGAATGCGAGGCCACCATAGGGAGCTAGCCAAGTGCTTGATCTGCAAGCCGCATTCTCTGCAGCCATATCTAGCGTAACTAGAATGCCATCTGCGTAACACAGTCGATATTCTGATGGCGCTGGCATAAACCTCAGTAGCAGCAGAAGTACATGAATGCTCTGCACAAAGAGCGGGCTGAATACCAAATCACGAGTCCTGAAACCATGGCAGCATGTTCAACGACACTCTCTCAACAGCATGCATGCGGGTTGCACCTGATCAGCAGTCTTCAAGCAGAACCAGCGCACACCAGCAGAACGAATCGAAATGCAGTGTCAGACGTGCGTGGTTTAAAACGCATCACTGGTCCAGTGACAAGTGACAGGCTAATCCAGCAACAAGGTGCTGCTTTCACTGGCAGCTGCACTTGAATGCTGCTATGCCAGCCAGGAGGGCATACCGTGCTAAACAGATCAGCTCATGATGTAGCCATCTCGAACAGCTACTGCAGTTCTCTTTATGGTGTAAAATCCACATGACACATGTGCCGTTGCTCCATAGCATGAAAAGACAGCCGGGTGCCGCTGCGACATACAGTAGCAGTAAAAAGGAAGCTACAATTATGTCTGACAAATGCCAAGAATCATACACACATGTATCAGGGGTGTACTGTACTATCAGAAATATACCCATCAAATATGTAATATTTATTCACAAATGAAGCGTGATTCAGCCATGGTCTGAACCCAAATGTGGCTGTTGGACTCCAGATTGTTGTAGCACCACCAACCTATAGCTTGCACAGCAGTAACAACATGGAGATGACAACTCTCAAATGTCAAACACTGGCTGGTGCATTCACGATGTGAAATCTAATCATTGCACCAAATGCGTAGCGCAAAGCGTCAGCCAAGATGATCAAAGGCCACCCCATAACGCATTGAAACCCTGCAACATTGCAGCACCCATCAGACCACTGATCAGGTGTAACCAGCTGCACATTCATTGGCTGCACTATTAGAAGGCATGCATACCATACCATGAAGCCTGAACACCAGCAGCACCCGACAAGTCGTTTGTACCACCTGCAAGTGCTGTGACACCACTTCCAATGCTGCCAGCGCTACCCATCAGCATTTGGTTTGACCATGAATCAGAGGTAGAAGCAGGAAAGCCGACCGTGCCAGTTAGGTTTGACCCAAAGCCAATCATCGAGCTCGTCTCTGCTGAAGGAAATGCTGAAGGAAATGCTGGAGGCATGCCAGTACTGCCAAACAGGTATGGCTGTGGCTGCGGCTGTAGACCACTTGCAGCAGCTGCTAGCGTGACCTGTCCTGCAAGCCAGGTTTGAGAAGCAAGCATGCTGTTGCTGCGATCCACTCTGCTAGCAGCACTGCTGTAGCTGCCAACTTGCAGGACATCGGCGTCTGTGACAGCTGGCACAGAAAGGAAAGCGTTTGAATTAAGCGACAGCTGGCGTGCAGCCGCAGCCAGCAGCAGTGACAACTGCCCAGAACCCTCAATGCCCATGCTGAGATCTGGGAGGTCTGCTGCTGCAGCTGCAGGGTGTTCTGTCTGCAGCTCAAGCCACTGCAGTGCCGCTGCTGCAGCAGCAGTGTCAGCGCTACAGCTAAGGAGCATGTTGTACTGCTGCTGGTGCTGCTGCTGTGTCGAGAGCTGCAGCTGCTTGCTGCTCTGACTGTCAGCACGCAGCAATGCTGAGCTGGCCCATGCTAGGTCAGCAGCTGGAGTGCAATTCTGCAACAGCTGTGCCCCTGCAGCACTGCCGGCCAATGACAGCCCATTCCAGCAGCAACTCTGGCTGTTGCTCCTGCCAAAGCTGCTGCAGCTGCTGGCCACGTTTCCTAGTGCGTGGGGTCCTAATGCATTTGCAGGTACAGCTGCAAGCATATCACTGACCTCTCCAATTGGGCTGCGAAGGTCTCCATCTTTCAGGGGTGCCCCCGAGGGGGCCAGGCTACTGCTGCTGCTCATGTTGCTTGCTGTAGGGCTGCTACCGCCAGCTGCTTGTGCAGGCATCTGCTGCTGCGAGGCTGCTGTTGCTGCTGCTGCATTCATGTCTGGTACTCGAAGCTCCTGCACAGCAGACAAGCGGCAGAACGGGGGTACACTCAGTATCCATGCTATGGAGATTCCTGTTGCATACACTGTTCATGGTGTACTGCGCTGCTCTTAGTGTTCTGCTAGTCGGCCAGGCAGCTGACAGCTGCTCAGCACCTTGGATCACATGCAACTGCCTGTCTGCGAACCAACATTGGGGAATAAAGGGACACGCTCACTCCTTGCCTGCTGCTGACACAAGACATGTCATTTTTGGTGTTTGAACGTGCGGCCATCTGTCAGCATGCTGCCCACCTCCAGGGAGTGCGCGAAGAAGCAGATCTTGCGCGTGCACTTGCTGCCGTCGAGGCACCACTGTGTGCGGTACCTGCGCACATGTGCACATGCGCATCGGCATCAGCACACATGACATTGTTGCTTCAAACACAGACGGCATGCAGGAGTGATGTCAGCTTACTCTGTGATGCACAGGTTCACGGCATGTTGACCAGTGTGTATGCTACCTGTATGGTATGCAATATGTTACCTATCCACCAGGCTGCATGCTGGCGCTTCAAGAGCGCTTACACAGCCGCTAGAAAAGAATCATGATCTGCTACAGGCTGCGCTGTTGCGCGTAGAAGGTACCCTTTTAAGTAGGCACCGCTGCCGGCATGCGCGATCACTTTATGAAGTTCAGCTGCTGCTGCCACAAGGCAAGTATGATGCTGAGCAGCAGGACTGCTTTAACATACCTCTGCGGGTGCAGGTGGAACTCAAACACGTTATGTGTGAAGCCACATGCGTCTCCCCACGGGCAGCGGCCTTCCTGCACATCTGGGCATGCGGTTGGGCCATAGTTGTGGATCCTCACACACCGCCTGCGTGCTCTTTCTCCTGGATGTGCAAATGGGCAGTTGACCCAGTTGTGGCTGAAGCGCTGCTTGCAGGCAAGTCAACGCAGGCAGAGCGGTCAAACAGCAGCATTCAGATAGGCTGTGCTGTGTGTCGGTCAAACGAGTGATTGATCCGTGTGATACGTTTCAGCAGCAGCTGCTTCGCTCGCACGGCTGCATGGAACAAACAGATGTGCAAGGCTCCTCCAGGTGCCGTGCAGGCGCTACCTGCACTGAGTGATTCAGTTGGTTTCACCAGCAGGTCACCAACGTAGCAACGCCTAATGTGCTTCAAACACTGCCTTGATGAAAAGTTGTGCATATCGTCTACTGCGTACACATTCCAGGAGCCTCGCCAGGCGAGTCGGCAGTTCGCCTTCCTGCAGCTCGCCATCCGAGCGCCTTATGGGTGGATGCCACGCACCTTACTGCAGGGTAAAACCTTGAAGCAGTACCTGCACATATGTTTGGGAAGCAGAGGCCAACCAAAGGTCAGTGGAGCGTAACTCAGCTTCACTGTAGAGATTGGCGCTGATTGGTCTGCTGTGTCTGTCCTGCTGGTTCCCAGCTTACATTCTGAACTCGTCTGTGCCGTAGATTGGCATGTCAGCCCCGTTGTCTGCCATGTCCTGCTGCTGACAGGTAGCACCAGCAAGGCCCCAGGAGCCTGGACAGCTCACGGTGCTCTGATTGGCCAATACCGTAGCTACAGACCCGATCACACGTTGAAAGCAGCGCTAGCGGCAATCAGAGTCCGGAGTATCAACAGTCTTGTGCGTTGGACCGTACTTGGCTTCTACAAACGCTGGCGAACATCAAGGGGTGATCATGGCGAGTACTAATCGATGCACTTATGAAATGTCAGGTTTGGTTGTTGTGCAAGGAACTGGGCCTGTCCTATGACTTGATGTATATAAAGCAAGTGCACCAAACCCCAAAATTACGCACGCGACAGCCCCGGGCATGATTCGCGACAGCCCATGACCGTATTAGAATACACATGGATACTTGAACTACCATATATTTGGTATGAACAGGAACGGGGTCTTGCACGGAGGTGCTGTGGCAGTACTACTGTGATTTTGACAGGTCCTGCAGATCCTGGAGCATTCGGACGGACGGTCCAGCCTGGACTACCCCAGTGGGGGATTGCTGACGTTTACGTAAAAGCAGCAGCCAACCTAGCAGGAAAGCAAACAGAAAGCAAGGCCTGTCCACCAAGCAAGCAATGCAGTTACATTAGTTAGTTAGTTAGTTACACAGCCTATAGTGTTGGTATCCTTGTCATACAAATTAGTGTTCATGAACAAGAGAAATTATATTTGTAATTGGGCATGTACTGGATTTCTGCTGCTATGGGGCCAAAACATAGGAGCCAGGTGAGTAGAGCTGTCTAGAAACTTCCGGTTCCTTCAACCTTACAAGAGCTGGGGTGTTGTCATGGGGTATGGCTTTCTAAACGGGTGTTGAAAAACACCGACAATCCCAGACACTATTGGTCTCACCGAACTGACTATGGTTGGAGCCATAAACACGGCCAGGTATGGGGGTGGAAACCAACCTAAAACCCACCATAACACCATATGTTATCCCGTTTGCACAGTCCTGGATATCAATGTTACTGACATTGTAACACGATGTGGTTGGCAGGACCTGGAAATGACATACAGCGGCCTCACAGGGTGTGACATTCTCTCGCCACACACAGTACATTAAAATGCCCTTCTGGCACATGATCACACACAAATAATTGACTCAAAGTGACAAGGTTCACCAACAGGCCTTACACCATAAGGTTGCCCTCATTGGTCCCGCGTCCTGTAAGAAGAAGAAGAGGGGTTACAGGGTGTGTTCAAGCGGCTACGCCGCAACGGACACCAGCTAGAAAAAGGATGCTGCGAACAGCTGAGCTCAGACTGTCACTCAAAAGGAGGCTGAACCCCAGAAAAACAGCCCCTGTGTGAGAGGCATGACATTTGGTGTGCAAGCACAACCGTCTTTCTCATCACACGCAATGTTGGTGTATCAGAGGGTATCTGATCATGAAAGCAGTAGTCTAAGCAGTGTCAGTGACAGCAATCTATACATTTTGCAGTACAGGCGGCGGGCTGAGCTCGGGCGTCTAACACTAGCTCAAGAAAAGCAGGCCGGACTCAAGGCAGCTGATGGAATATGCAAGCAGAGGGCCGACCAGCTGCTGAGGGTGTGACATCTCTGCATTCCAGCAGTTATGCAGTGACCCACAACATCCACCCAAAAGAAGGACTGGCCGCCTCTGGCGGAGATGGTTGTTGAGCATGAATAAAAGCAAGCAAATACATGCATACACAGGCTGTCATCTGCGAACCACACGTAAGCCATTGCCGCACAACACTGTGTGCCAAGCAATGAACGGCTGACACGTGAGCAGTTGAATCCTATGCCGACGAGGTACCCGGGCCGTAGCAGCAAAGCGTCCTGTAAGGACGGTACTCCGCAGCTTCCAAATCTCATACACAATAGATAGAGGGGTTCCACGGTGTGTTCATGCGGCATACGCCACCACAGACACCTGGTAAAATAGGAAGCTGCAAGCAGCTCAGCTCGGGCTGTCACTCTGAGGTCTTAACCCCAGAAAAACCTCTGTGCGTAGGGTATGACATTGGTTATGCTAGCATAACCGTCTTCCTTACGACACGCAATTTGGCTGCACTCTGAGAATCTTCGGGCATGAATGCAGTATTCTAATCAGTGTTGGTGACAGCAGTCTATACATCTTCCAGTGTAGAGGGCAGGCTGAACATGCTTCGCTGACTCAGCAAAATGCTGATACAGACGGAAAGGCAGCACATGTGTAAATGTGAGTAGTGTGTTGGCTTTTGTGAGCACTGCATGTCATCAGCATGAAGCAAGTATGCACTGATGTCAATACTCACCCAACAGCCTGGCAGCGTAACTGCCTCGTGCTGACAGCATGCAAAGCAAGCACGTGAGCAGGTGTACATGTGGTGCAAAGCAGGTCAAGCAATAACACACAATTGTACATGGCATCATCTGCGAATCACCCGTAAACCATTGCCTCGCAAGACAGTGTGCCAAGCAACAAATGGCTGACGTGTGAGCAGCTGGCTCCTACACCGACTAGGTACTCTAGCGGTAGCAGCAAAATCTGCCAGCGCATTCCAAAATCTCATACACAAAATCAGCTACTGCTCTCATGGCTGTCACAGCACTCATTACATACACATGTGTCCGGCGGGACGTTAAACACGTGGCGCAGTGGTGATGACGGACGAACAGTGGCCGAAAGGTTGCAGGTTCGATTCTGAGCCTAAGCAGTATGTCTCTGGACTCAGGGATACAGTCGGCGAAAGCCGAAGGAAGGATGCTGCCAATGTCTTCGCGACTCTCCGCAGGACTCCGTCGATTGCTGGCTATATACACACCGGCCCTGCTGGGTATGCAGTCCACCGTATGGGGTGATTCCCACATGCTGCCTAGGAAGGGGTGTAAGGGTCTGGGTGGTCTACCTTACACCGAAAATAGAGAGAATAATCAGTCTGCTTTCCGCCTCCCCAGTGGGTGAGGCGCGGTTGCCGATGCCGAAAGGTATGGCTTACAAGGATTGATTATTATTTACATACACATGTAAATTGCTTTTAGGGCAATGCCAGCCGCTGGCACTGCGGCAGTGCAACCATCAGATCATGCACCGCAGATCTGTGAAGTGAACGTTTTAGGCGGATCCTGGACTCCAGTGAAAAGCAACATCATACCTTGATGCAACGCTTTCTATTCTGCACTTGAAAAGCAACATCATGCCTTCATGCAACGCTTTCTAGTCTGCCAGACTAGTGCCTGGCACTGCACTTGAAAAGCTGCAACACAGTCACTGTGCTGCAGCTTTTCGGTGAACTGCCCGGCACTAGTCTGGCACTGCCCGGCAACATCATACCTTGATGCAACGCTTTCTAGTCTTCCACATGCTGCTGACGTTGCTCTGCACTGCAGGTGATCACCTGCCTGGCGTCTGGCGACTGCCAGTCAGTTGCTTGAGCTGCAGCTGCCGCCTAACATAACATCCTCAGGATGTCAGCAGGCTGCTGACCTCCCACCCACATATCTGCAAGACGCAGACGCACATCAGACACACACCAGCAGACCTAGTGCACGTGCTTTGGAAGCACCACTGTGGTCCAGTGGACTGTTGCAATGCATGCAGTCAAAGACCACGTGCACCATGCATAACACTGTGCAGCCTGCAGATCTACGCGACATGCGCTGATCAATCAACCAGCAGCACTAAGACAGCTGTCCTATCCTGCTTCAATGCAGTCACCAGCAAACTTCATCAGCTACAGGCACATGCGCTGTACAGCACCGTGCAGTACACGCCACGCGCGGCGCCGTACACGATACAACAGTTTCACAAAACCACTGGCATGCATTCGTTGGTCCAACTCAACCTGCAATGCAGCACCTATCCCTGAAGCCCAGGCATTGCTAGGTGTGAGGCAGGCACGTCACACGCACGCATGCGTGTGCCAGCCTCACCATAACACAAAACTTGCCAGCAAATGCAGCAACATCTGCCAGCTTTTGCAGCCACTGTGTGCAGCAGCTGTGTGGATTTGCAGCTGAGCAAAGCCAATTCCTGTTCAGCAACATCATTGGTTCTGCTTGTCTGCGAGGCCCCAGTAGGCTTAGACAAAACCGCATGCACTACAAGCCTGTGTAAACCACAGAAGGTGGTGGCTAGGAGTGCCGGGAGCAAGCACACTCCGGCACAAAACAACAGGCACACCCTTCACACACTCGGCACGCTTTACGCACGCTTGGGCTAAGCGCTACAGACCAGCACAGTGCGCCTGCAGCACTGCCTGGCTTCCGAAAGGTGCAGCACAAGCAGCATGCATTCTACAAACTAGCTGCAATTCAACAAGTGCCACAAACACATGCCCACCAGATGGTGGCCATATATGCGCCAACTAGTACCAACCGCCATCAACAGCTCTTCACGTTGAACACTTCACATGCTGTAGTCACTCGCACAGACGGTGCAAGTGTCGAACAATGCAAGCTGGCGTAGGTCTCTCGCAGAAAGTGCTGCACTCCAAGGCCGCTGCAAGGGCAACATGGCACCCTGAACACAGCAGCACATCGACAACGCCACAGCACATGCAGAGCAGCTCAACAACAGCATTCATTACGTTCAATCCGCAGCGGTTGAGTTAAGGGAGTTGCCACAACTCGAGTTTTGCTGCAGCTTCAAAGCCGATGCACAACACGTGATATGCAGAGACAACAAAATGCTCAGAAACGCTGCTCGTGCAACTCTTCAACTGCCAACTGTCTGCCGCATGCAACTGCCAAATGCAACCCCTGAACACTACTATGCTAGGCACACACCCATCACCCTCTATCTGATGCACACACACATCACCCCCTGCTTGATGCACCACGTATGCGCATGCACACTCCCCTTAGCAGCCGCAGTTCCAACATGTTTAGTGCCCCCAATCACAGCGCAAACGCTGCTACAGCTGACCTGCAAAATGGACACACAAACACGCTCCTGTTTTCAGCGTCCAACATAGCACTGCAGCACTGCAGACACAGCCTATGGCTGCAGGGCGCAAGGCCCACTGCAGGCGCTGCATCCATACACACCCCACACGACTCACCCTTGCTGCTGCACAGCTCAGATGCCCCACAGTTACCCACCCCTGCTGCTGCTGCTGCCACAGAGCAGCTGCAACTGCTGCTGCAGGAGGAGTATGCAGAATCAGAACTCTTGGAGTCTGCTAGCGCACCACTGCCCATCTCAGCAGCTGTGCTTGCCGCTGATGTCTGCGGCATGTCATCTTGATCCGTCACAACGCTCACATCTGCCTGTGCGGCAGCGCTACTGCTTTCTAACACGTTATGTAACACACCCAGGTCGCCCTGCAGCTTGCTACGATGCACTGCTCCAGCAATCAGCACCAAGCTACTCGGCCCAAGCTGCACCGCAGACAGATCCCCTGCTGTGCTACCTGCCGCAAACAGCGAAGCCAGCGGTGTTGAGGGCCGCAGGCTGTCGGCGAGCTCCGTGTTGTTGTGGCGCAGCGCCAGCTGGTATGGCAGCTGGTGATTGCGGTCCCCAAACTCGCGTGGGTCTGGCATGCCCCTGTGCTGCCACTGCTCGGCCTGCAGACACATACAATCAAGTAGGATACAAATATAAGATGGGCAGGGCAGGGTTGAGACACCTGAGAGATGAAGCAGCTGCAGGAGTACATGCACAGTGACTGCTCAGCTGCAGACAAGCAAACAGCAGAGCAGTATGCAAGCAGCAGACACCATGCTCTGCCAATGCTGCATCACCGCCATCCCTGGCTGATCGCAATGCAGCAGTAGCGCAAGATAACAAACCACACGCCAATTGATTTGCCATTGTAACTCACGTAGGCTTTTAGCAGCTGCATCGCCAGTGCCGGTTCGTTCTTGCGCGCTGCAACATGTAGCGGGCTGGATCCCTTGGGCAGGTTGTCCCACACCATGCAGTCAAACAGCGACGTAAAGGAGGGGTTGGCGCCTGCAGCAAGCAGCACTGCCAGCGCCTGCTGTGCGCCGGCTTGCACCGCGTAGTGCACGGCTGTGTGGCCAAGTTGGTTGCGCACATCGAAGTACCTACAAGCAGCAGCAGCAGCAGCGTTGAAGGCGCAGGATGGGACATGCGATATGAAAAAGCGCTGGTGTAGGTGCAGATGAAAGGTATATGCAGGGGGTGCGCTGGCTTCTGCTGAGCACGCATGTACTGCTGCCAGTAAGACAACAGCTGGCACCTTGGTACAGCAGCTGTATGTGCGTAGTGATGCAGGGTCGAAGACGTGCACTGGGCCCGTCTCTCCAACAGCTCAGAGCAGCAGGGGTTACAAACTACACACTGCCAGCAGCTATGGCACTCACAACCTCCAGCTGACAGCCTGCATGGTCGTTATGCTTAAGCAGCAGCTGCAACGCATACTGCGCTGGCTTGCTGTCTTCACATTCGATGGGATGGTCGTCCTCAGTGCACGTGGGGCATATGCAGGCCTTCGCCAGGTGGGTCGGCGCGAGCAGCTCTGCGCCGGCCTGGTGCTGTCTAACCACTATGCTGCTCTTGAGCCTGATGCTGAGCTGTCCCAGGATGCCTCAGCAGACGGTGCACTTGGTGCCAGGCACAGTTGTGAACATGCCCAAGAAGGGTGATTTGACAGACCCCACCAACTACCGTGGTATCACTCTGCTCAGCGTGCTCTACAAGTTTTACACCAGCGTTCTCAACCAGCGCCTAATCAAGTTTGCAGAAGGCGGGCTACAGACTGACAGCTCAACACGGCAGCAGCAGCAGCAGCCGGCACAGCAGCAGCAGCAGCAGCCGGCACAACAGCAGCAGCAGCAGCCGGCACAGCAGCAGCAGCAGCAGCCGGCACAACAGCAGCAGCAACAGCAGCGGCAGCAGCAGCAGAAACGCCGCTGCTGCATGAGAGCCAGAACGGCTTTCGTCCTAAGCGCAGCTGTGCCGACCACCAGAGCGTGCTAAGTGAGGTGTTGGATGGGCAGAAAGCTGAAGGGAAGGATTCTTTTGTGCTGTTTGTTGAAACCTACAAGGCTTTTCCGACAGTGTGGCTTGATGGGCTGTTCCAAAAACTGTGGGATAAGGGTGTGCGTGGGAAGATGTTCTGTGTGCTTTACAGCCTGTATCAGGGTGCCCGCCGCGTGGTGTCCCACGAAGGCCACGTCACTGACAGCTTTACATGTGACCTTGGTCTGCATGAGGGTGATGTTATCTCCCCAACACTGTACCTGCACACTGTACTTCATTGATGATCTGCTGCATGAGGTGCATGCAAAGCACCCTGGAATCACTTTGATGGGCCCTAGTTATGAACCGGCTGGTCAGGTTGTGGCAGCCATGCAGGCTGATGATTTTGTTGCTGTGTGCGGATCCCTGGCTGAGGTTCAGGCTGTTGCTGCAACAGTTTATTATTACAGTTGTAAGTGGCGTTTCAAACTGAATAGCTCTAAGTCTGCTGTCATGCACGTGTCACCAGGTAGGCAGCCCAGCCAGCTGGCTGCTTCTGGCATTGTTTGGAATGGTGCTCCCGTGCCTGTTGTGCCAGAGTACTGCTACCTTGGCTTGTGGTTCAACAATGTTTGCAATTGGAACACGCACTTTGAGAAGATGTTGGCAAAAGCGCATCGTGTGAAGGGTGGGCTCATGCCAATCTGGAAGAGCCGGCACATCAGTGTGGAAGTCAAGCGTATCATTTTGCTGACATGCATTCGCCCAATTGTTGAGTATGGCAGTGAGGTCTGGTTCCCGTCAACTACAAGGCAGTTACAGCAGATTGACAAAGTGCAGACTGACATCATTAAATGCGCAATGCGTTGTGGCAAAGAGCGTCCTTGCTCCTCGAATCTGCTGGCTGAATGGGGTGTGAAGCCATTGCACATGTGCTTCATCAGAGGGCAATGGAGTTTTACTTTAGGGTTCAACGATTGCAGGATTCCAGGCTGCCACGTCAGGTATTTTCTGCTGAGTGGAAGCGCCCCAGTGGTGCTGTTGCAGTAACACCGTGGCATAAGTATGTGCAGAGTTTGTTGTGCAAGTATGGTGTGGATGTTGCAGCGGCGGCTGATCCAGCTAGTGCATGCAAGAGTCACATCAGCTGTCAGGTCAAGAAGTTGCATGCCGATAGAATTGCTTGTGAATCACTTGATCTGGTAATTTGATGATGATGATGATGCTTGTGAATCACTGCAACACTCTACTTTGAGCCGTTACGTCATGCATGTTCACCCTACGCATGCTGATGCCATGCGCTTCAAACGGCCCAGGCCATTTTTGTGTGCTGGTGCGCCAACACGTGGCGTTGAGTTGCTGATGCGTGTTCGCATGGGATGTCTTTGTGTGCACGAGCGTACCAGTCGTTATGGGGGTAGCAGAGCAGATTCTTATACAGCGAGTCCTGCTTGTGGTCAGAATGTTGAGTCTTTGTCACATCTGATGTTTGATTGTCCTGCCACTTCTGCTCAAAGAGATACTATGTTGGATGAGATTCGGTCTGTTTTGCAACAGGCAGTTGCTGGTGGCGCTGGAAAATTGCGCAATGTATTGTCATTGACTGATGCATCGACCAAGTTGTTGCGTTTTGTTTCTGATGATGTTTGGGGTAGCAAAGGGGTTTGCCGACTGGTGTCTAGGAGCATTGCTGCGTATCTTGTGAAAGCTTGGGATGTGCGTAATAGTTGCAAACATAATGGAGTGGTGCTCCCTCTTTCTTCCGCCCCGGGGGGGCGCGGGGCCGATGGCGTTGATGCTATGGCTTGATCTGGTAATTTGATCTAGTAATTTGATGGTGATGAACCTACAGTACCAACCGTGCAGCATAGGGCGCGGCGTACTGTACATACTAGTAGCGCGACATACTGTACATACTGGTAACCCAACATACTGTACATACTGGTAGCGCGACATACTGTACACACTGGTAGCAGCAGCAGCTGCAGCAGCACCAGCAGCAGCAGCAAGGGTTACCTGGTGTGTGGGGCGTTGAAAAGCAATAGCAGCACCAGCAGCAGCAGCAAGGGTTACCTGGTGTGTGGGGCGTTGAAAAGCAATAGCAGCACCAGCAGCAGCAGCAAGGTTTACCTGGTGTGTGGGGCGTTGGGGCTGTGCACTGGCCCAACCTCGCCTGCAGCCTCCAGCAGCAGGTGCAGCACTGCAGCTTTGCCAGACCCTGCAAGCACCAGCACATGCAGCAACAATGGGCAGCCGAGGGTGAGAAGCTTGTTCTCATCGACATAGTAGGACATGCTGCAAACCGCTGCATACGTCCTGTCTGCTATGCCGTCGTCGAACGGCGCGGCTACGTACGGCGTGGCTGACGAAGCACCAAGAACAAGCGTGCACTTAGATGCAGCTACGGGCCAGGCAAAGGCACGCCTGCACAGCATATGCACAGCTGTTATAACCAACACGCCTGCACGTTGTATGTCTGCCAGTTTGCATCTTTTTTGTCAGTTTTTCAGCCGCTGGGTCCTTACCTGCGCCGTAGTGCAGTGCAGTACTGCCCAGCTTGTCTACCGCCCATGCATCAGCACCCTGCGAGCACAGACACAGCAAGCAAATGTTGGTCAGCAATGCAGCTGCTGCGGCGTTGTTTAAAACCTCTCGGCACGCTGCATTGCAACGTTGACATTGATGCTGTATGCTGCTGACAGCGTTTTTTGGCCACTGCATGGGTTGGTGGTGGGAGGCACAGCACTGCTGCCTCTGGCAACCGCCGTCGGTTGGACTACAACCTTCTGCACACAACATGTGCTAGCTGCTACTGTTGCTGCTGCTGCTCTCGCATGAAGCATAATTAGTGCAGTCCCACCTGTTGCAGCAGCAAGCACACGCTGTCTGCACAGCTGCTCTCAGCTGCCATCATTAGGGGCGTGATGTCCCTGCTGGTGCGAGCATTCACCAGCTGCTGCACCAAACTCCCCTGCTGCTGCTCATCGTCCTGCTGCTGCTGCTGCTCATCGTCCTGCTGCTGCTGCTGCTCTTGCTGCTGCTGCTGTGACCTGGCTCTGCTGCTGCTGCGCCGCACATTGGCCAAGCAGTGCCTGTACTTGATATCTTCTGCCCTGCTGATGAGGACAGTCAGCACTTCTGCGGAGCCCGCGCGCGCAGCTAAATGCCAGCAGCTGATCTGCAAGAAGTTGCTGTAGCACAGAAGCTGCGGGTAGGCGTCTGTCAGGGCTCCCACTGCATCTGCATCACCTGCACAGCGATACAGCAGTTGTACAACAGCAGCAGTGAGCGTCACATGGTGCTGCTGCTGTGCTGGCAAGTGCAGGCCGGCAGAGGTGCTGCAAATGCGAGTGGTACCTTCGAGCCCAGTTTGTTGGGCAACCAAATCACCTATGGCCTGTATGGAACACCATAGCTGTGCCTCGAAACCGGCAGAAACAGCAGTACACTCCCAGTCAGGCCGCCTCCTCAAATAGTTGGGACTACGGCGCGACGCTCACCTTTCATGGCACATTTCAGCAGCTGAGTGCCTCTGTCAGACAGGCTGCTGGCAGCTGAGCCCATTTGCGGCTTGATCGCCAAGGGCGTTCGCCAGATGACGTTTGCACAGCTCTGTGTGCTTTTGCACCAGCAGCCAGTACTGTAAGACTAGGTCGAGGCGTTGATCTGAATGCAGTGTGTCGGAGAAAGGACAAAGGACAGCGCCCTTTGGAGTAGGGGCTACTACGAAGATGCTTTGTGCTTCGCCTCTGATACACCTACGTGCGCCCTTATGGCGTGAATTTGAACAGCTGAAGCTTTCAACAGAAGCCGTTTGAGGAATATCGACGCAGCTAGCGAGTTGTGGTAATCTGTTATGGGGCAGGCTGGCCTAGTCAGCATGACCATCAAGGCTGCTACTGCTCGTCACAAGTATAAGTATAAGATACATGCGCAATGGCATGCAAATCCAGCTGCACTGGGAGGCTGTTCAAGATCTGTTACTTAACGGGTTGCAGTGTGGCCACCTCAACACTGGGTGAAGGCAGTCTGCCACTCTAGTGCTGACAGCAGCAAATACCTGCATGGCGCTCGCTTGCAACCATCATTCTGGCGGCCGTGCGCATGCAGTCACCGTACACAAGCACAGATCTACAACTGCACAATCAACTGCTCTGGGCAGCAGTGCAGTCACCGTACACAAGCACAGATCTACACTGCACAATCAACTGCTCTGGGCAGCAGTGAACAGCTGCTGTACTGGCGGCCGTGCGCATGCAGTCACCGTACACAAGCACAGATCTACAACTGCACAATCAACTGCTCTGGGCAGCAGTGAACAGCTGCTGTACTGCTTCTCACAGCTGCTTAGGTATGCAGGGGCTACACTAGCTGGCGGCCAGCATGTCGGTCTGTAAGGAATGTAGCGAGTCTGTGGCCTGCATCCTGTGCATATAAACCTTCAAGGTACAGCTAGCAGCAGCTGCTAGCAGCAGCACAGTTTGTGGCCTGCATCCTGTGCACCACAGCAATATACTGCATCCTGTGCACCACAGAAGTAAATGGTATACAGCCGCACAACCAGCAATACAAGGAGATCAGCAGCTCCAAGGTACTACAGCTAGCGCAGCTCAGTCTGTGGCCTGCATCCTGTGCATCATCTCCTCCACATTAAGCTTCAGCTCTCCTGCAGCTTTCATTTCAAGCACAATGTCGCAGCCGCCCAACAGCTCCCCCTGCACATACACCTGCAAAGCATAACATAAGCAGCAGCAGCAGCAGCAGAACATGAGCAACAGTAGTTGCAGTTTATGTCGGCTTTCATCTCAAGCAAGGTCACAGCCGCCCAGCAGCTCACCCTGCACATACACCTGCATAGCATAGCAGCAACAGCAGCACAAGCGCAGCAACAGTAACTGCAGTGTTGCACGGGTTAGCGTCGGCTTTCAACCAAGCAAGATGTCGCAGCCGCCAGCCACCTCACCTGTGGGTATGTTGGCCACTGGCTGTACTGCTTCAGCACCTGCTACGTACCCTGCCAAACAACACCTTGCTCAAAACACCAACCCATCAGATCACAGATGATGTTGAACACAGATACAGCGCACCTGCGGGTATGTTGGCCACTGGCTGTACTGCTTCAGCCCTGCTGCATATCCCTGCTTACATCCAAAGCAGCAATCACAACGGGCTAAACACAATGCGGCGCACCTGTGGGTATGTTGGCCACTGGCTGTACTGCTTCAGGCCCTGCTGCATGGCCTCGCAAACATGCCTTGCTCAAATCAATGCAACCCATCAATACTCAATGAACACAAGACATGCTGCGCACCTGTGGGTATGTTGGCCACTGGCTGTACTGCTTCAGCACCTGCTGCGTGGCTTTACAAACATGGCAAACCTGGCCTTGCAAACCAACAGGACCCTAAAAATGCACTAAACACGCATGCTGCGCACCTGTGGGTATGTTGGCCACTGGCTGTACTGCTTCAGGCCCTGCCGTACAGCTTCATCGCTGAGGATGTCGAAGCTGCCAAAGGAGAGGCCGTCTGAGGACAGTGCATCTGCAACCTTGCGGCTGAAACCGCAGCGGGGGGCTTCGGGGGTGCCCTGTGCAGCAGCAGCAGCAGCAGCAGCAACACACGCAGCAGAATGTGAACGTGATGCTCTAACTGCAAGTGACCATCCAAAACATTGATGATCACTATGAGAGGCCGTCGGAGGACAGCGCATCTGCCACCTTGCTGCTGAAACCGCAGCGGGGGGCTTCGGGGGTGCCCTGTTGTGCAGCAGCAGCAGCAGCAGCAGAATGTAAACGTAATGCTCCAACTGCAAGTGCCCAACAAAACAGTGATGAACTCTATGAGAGGCCGTCATAGGACAGCGCCTCTGCCACCTTTCGGCTGAAACCGCAGCGGGGGGCGTCAGGGGTGCCCTGTGCAGCAGCAGCAGCAGCAGCAACAACACAAGTAGCAGAATGTAAGTGTGATGCTGCGACTGCAAACTGACCAGACAGTAATAAACACTAGCATGCATATGATAGCTACTGGCGATAGCACAGCATCTGTGGCGTGACAATAAAAGCATCTGTGGGTCAGCGCCTCTGCCACCTTGCGGCTGAAACCACAGCGGGGAGCTTCGGGGGTGCCCTGTTTCGCAGCAGCAGCATCAGCAGCAGCAGCAGCACGATGTGAAGGAGAGGCCGTCAGAGGACAGCGCCTCTGCCACCTTGCGGCTGAAACCGCAGCGGGGAGCGTCAGGGGTGCCCGGTTCTAACAGCAGCAGCAGCAACAGCAGCAGCAGCAGCAGCAACAGCAGCAGCAGCAGCAGCAGCAGCAGCAGCAGCAACACAGGCAGCAGCAGCAACAGCAGCAGCATGTGAGTGTGGCGTTGCACCTGCGAAGTGACCGTCCAAAACAGTAAGCTGCCAAAGGAGAGCCCGTCTGAGGACAGCGCCTCTGCCACCTTGCGGCTAAAACCACAGCGGGGGGCGTCAGGGGTGCCCTGTTGTGCAGCAGCAGCAGCAGCAGCAGAAGCAGCAGCAGCAACAGCAGCAGCAGCAGCAGCAGCAGCAACACAGGCAGCAGCAGCAACAGCAGCAGCATGTGAGTGTGGCGTTGCACCTGCGAAGTGACCGTCCAAAACAGTAAGCTGCCAAAGGAGAGCCCGTCTGAGGACAGCGCCTCTGCCACCTTGCGGCTAAAACCACAGCGGGGGGCGTCAGGGGTGCCCTGTTGTGCAGCAGCAGCAGCAGCAGCAGAAGCAGCAGCAGCAACAGCAGCAGCAGCAGCAGCAGCAGCAACACAGGCAGCAGCAGCAACAGCAGCAGCATGTGAGTGTGGCGTTGCACCTGCGAAGTGACCGTCCAAAACAGTAAGCTGCCAAAGGAGAGCCCGTCTGAGGACAGCGCCTCTGCCACCTTGCGGCTAAAACCACAGCGGGGGGCGTCAGGGGTGCCCTGTTGTGCAGCAGCAGCAGCAGCAGCAGAAGCAGCAGCAGCAGAAGCAGCAGCAGCATACAGGTCATGCCGCAGCAGCAAAATCACAACAACAACCGAACCTAGAATGGCCAGGATGCAGACAGTGCCAGGATACTAGCCCTGTCACTGTACTACTGCTGTAAGGGCTACTGCAACACTCCTGAGCAGATGCTGCTGGGTCATGCATGCCATTGAGACAACCCTGCCTGCTCTGGCCCAACACGCTGCTTCTGCTGCTCTAGTGTTGCCTAACCATGCTAAAGCACATCCGCTTGGCAGCAACAAATGCCACGGCGCTAAGCTCGTGCTGCTGCGGCTTACCTTCATGAACAGCATGACTGGCTGCTGCATGGTCAGCTGCTTCAGCCGCTCCCGCTGCTGCTCAGTGAGGGCTGCGGGCGCTGCAGGTGCCTGCAGTACAGCAGCAAGACACATGATCCTCCAGTGACACTATTGATTGACGCTGAGCAACATCGTCAACTGCTGCTCAGCCAGCGCTGCGGGCGCTGCTGCTGCTGCTACTGCCTGCAACGCAACAGAAATATATCTTCATTCAGTGACAATGTAAACGAAAC
Source organism: Tetradesmus lagerheimii (assembly GCA_902809745.2). NCBI lineage: Eukaryota > Viridiplantae > Chlorophyta > Chlorophyceae > Sphaeropleales > Scenedesmaceae > Tetradesmus > Tetradesmus lagerheimii. The sequence continues at coordinate 59,827 of CADDIJ020000077.1, forward strand.
CTGAGCACCGTCATCAGCTGCTGCTTTAAACTGGTGCCAGGCAAGTCTGCTGAAAAAAATGGCCATAATGTCACCCAGCCCTGACACACAAGCAAACACTTGCAGGAAAACAACGTTTTAGGCTGCTCAACGCAGCGTCGCCTACCTGCTTCTGCTGCTGCGGCTGCTGCTGTGGTGCTGCAGGCTGCAGTGCTGCAGGCGCCTTCTCCTGCAGCAGCTGCAGCAGCCAGGCTCGGCTGCTGAAAATTATGGCCATAAAGTCACCCAGTCCTGACACACAAGCATACACTTGCAGGTAAAGGAGCAATTTAGGCTGCTCAACACAGCTTTGCCCACCTGCTTCTGCTGCTGCGCTTGCTGCTGTGGCGCTGCCGGCTGCAGTGCTGCGGGCGCCTTCTCCTGCAGCAGCTGCAGCAGCTCCCCTGATGCCAACATCTCATTCACAATGTCGCAGCCACCAATGAGCTCTCCTGCAACGTACAGCTGCGGGTAAGTTGGCCAGTTGCTGTACTCTTTTAGCGCTTGCCTGCAATGGCACACAACAAGACAGACATGCGTAATCGGGCATGTCAGTGTCGCTTGCTGCAGGCATGTGCAGATGCATAGCCAGCGGGGTTTGGCCCGAAGACACAGGGCAGAGCAACAAAAGCAGACCTGTGGGCTGCACCAGCAATCCGCATGAATTAGTCCTACCCATGCACTGTGTCAGCCCACGGAAGACAGCACATGTACAAAATGTTACCATGTCCCTGCTGTCCACAAATGTTGTGTAGCCTAGCCCACGTGAGGTCCTGTTCCTGGAAGATGCCCACAACTGTACAGCTGCTCACACCAACACTGCAAAGATGATGCTGCACGCCCAGAAATGACACATGTTATAACATGTGTCACATAACATGTCACATAACATAACATATCCCACCTGAGCTCCTCATCCTGGAAGATGTCAACATCTTTGAAGCTGCTCACACCAACACTGCAAAGACGATGCTGTACGCCCGGCAATGGCGCATGTTACAGAATGTGTCACGTAACATGTCACAAAACATGTTATGTAACAAAGCCCATCTGACCTCCTCATCCTGGAAGAGGCCCACATCCTTGAAGCTGCTCACACCACTGCATACGCAATGCAACATGCCCGACAATCGCACATGTTACAACATGTGTCATATAACATGTCACATAACATAACGTAGCCCACCTGATCTCCTAATCCTGGAAGATGTCAACATCCTTGAAGCTGCTCACACCAACACTACATGAACAACGCTGCACACCCGACAATCGATCTTGTTACAACATGTGTCACATAACATGTCATAACATAACATGCTATGTAACAAAGCCCACCTGAGCTCCTCATCCTGGAAGATGTCAACGTCCTTGAAGCTGCTCACACCAACGCCCCGCAGTGCGTCAACAACCTGGCGGCTGAACCCGCAGTACGGTGCTGCAGCATTGCCCTTCATAAACAGCACCACAGGCGAACTCGACAGCAGACTCTTGATACGAGTTGTAACATCTGCAGCCTGCTCTGGCTGCGCTGCTGCTGCTGCTTGTGGTGCTGCTACTGCTGCTGGGGCTGAGTTTGGTGCTGCTGCTGTTGCTGCTGCCAGTGCTGCCACCTTGGTTGTGAGTGCTGCTGCGTCAGCCCCTTCCAACTGGTCTGTCACATTGCCATCCTGCACACCACATCCAGCAAGAGATTGAAGGCAACCCATCAAAGGCAACATAGCACAAGAAACTGAGCAACTTTGTATACGGTTGTGGACCTAGCTGGTGATGTGGCATGCATGCCAATGCAGCTCTACCAGGCGGCGGCTCAGCTGTTTTGCGCACGCAACATGCAGCACATGTCTATCTGCAGCCAGCTGCCACCGAATAACAGTGAAATTGCGAGCTGACACATCCAAGATTATTATGAAGCACAGCAGCTGCCGAGTGCCAGGTCACCTGCAGCAGCACGAAGTGGGGCACCGTTGTCACCCCAAACTTCTCGGTGACGTCATCCACCTCCTCAGCCTCAACCTGCAGGAACAAACAGCAACAGCAATGACAGCAGATTGTAACATAGCACGCAACATAGCAACGGGTTAGGGGTGACATCAGAAGTAGCTGGCATAGTGATAGCTGTGATGTATGGGTTGTGGTGGCCTGTGGCTGCAGCGAAAGGGTGCTGCGTGTGCTTGTGCAACCTGCTGCTGCTCCTGCTGCGGGCTTTGACGGCTGCCAGCAGCAGGTACACCACTGCACTAACAGCAAATGACTTGACCTGCACAGAAACCACATGCCTGACAGACGCATGCTGGGCATTGATTGTATTGTATGCCGATCATTTGTTCAGCAAACACGCAAGCAAGCCGCACAGGAAAACGCAGGCGCTTGCATGCAACTGGTACCGCACACATGCATGCAGCTGTGTACATGAACCAATCATTATGCACAATCACTGGTGACTCCACGCAGCTGCCACATGCGCATGATAGCACACACAAGCTGCAGGGTACCTTGACGTAGGTGATCCCTGTATGCTGCTGTGCCAGAGCTTCTAACACTTGGGCCATGTGCTTGCAGGGCGCACTCCAGGTAGCCCAAAAGAACGCCACTGCCTGCAAGACATTGACATTTATGAAGCTCTATTCAAACATCCAGCAGAGGTTGCCAGTGGGAGGAGACAGGTACTGCCTGCCTCTCGACGCTACTGCTGCTGCATGGAGTGGAGTGCAGGCCCCACCTTCGTGCCTGCTTTCACAGCTGCATCAAACTCAGCCGTGGAAGCCACGGGCTTCACGACAGATGCCATGGCGGGCGTGATCACTCGCTGTTCGCTGGATCGGAGTGGCAGGCCAAGCAGAGAGCTTGGCTATTTGATATATACGCATACGCTTGGAAAGGTTCAGTAGTTTGTATTCGTAAGCGGCAGACGCTTGTATCGTAACTTCATGCGTGAAATGACCGACTGACAGGACAGTATGACATGGCACTAGCAACCTCCTCTCATACGCGGGAACGTCAGTCCCAAAGATCCCCCCTGCCCCTGATTGACATACTCTCCCGAATGCAACGCCGCAGGTCCACAGCAGGTACTCGGCACGTACAACAGGCACTTGGAGCTGGCACTCAGTGGGGACAGGCCAGGTTTGGCAGGCTACTTAGCATGCCGCTGACCATTGCAGCTGCAATGCCGATCCATCGTTCATCATGGATTTCCCGGTGAAGCCTTGCTGGATCGCAGTCTGAAGCAGCCAGCAGCACACACTTGGATCCAGATGTGCAGTGCAGTGTTGCCTATGGCCCAGTGTGCAGTATCGTGCCGCATCCATGCCATTGCCAGCCAACGGGACTACTATAGAATGCCCGCGGAGGCCTTTCGTTGCAAAACTTCCTGCTGAGTCAGTGCTGCACCACTGTATGACAGTAACCTGCTGTAACACCTGCCAACGTTTTCAGTTTTGGGCCGATCAGCAACCAGAAGAAGCTTGCGCCGCTGCTGAAGCTACATGTTACTGTGAGTGTATTGCGTGAAGTCCAACTCTTGCAACAATGAGCTGCGCGGAATCCCTAGCTGGACGGGTGTCGCAGCTCTCGCTACAAGACCCCCGGTCCGCAATTAAGTCACTGGTTGACGTGCATGAAGACCTGATAACAGCGTTGCAGCAGTCGAACGCCGTCGCAAACCAGAGCAGCAGCACAATCAGTGTCCTTAGCGAGTTTCAACGTATCACGGGCTGCAGGAGAACAGAGACTATGTTCTACCTTAAGCAGAGCAATAACGACATAAGGTGGGTGCTCACGGGACTGCAGTGCACGCTGCAGGTCTGCCCTGTCATCTGCTGCTGCTGCAAGTGCTCAACATCCAGACCTCACCGGTGCTGCATCTTGGACAGTATGCATGCTGGTCTGGAAACTATTGATATCAGCGGCGAGTACACCATTTCTAGTGCGATCTGTAGGGCATCTTGGCCCGGTTCAAACCTGGTAGAGTATGGCGAGCATGCACCGCTAGCTGCGTCAGCCTGCAGCTGGGCTATTGCGGCGATCTCGACGCAGCTTTTAGCAAACAGAGCAACCTGCACCGCTCTGATGATGTGTCGTGACACAGCTTTGAACAGCAGTTCCTTTCCTACTGATAGTTCTGTGGATGAAGTCTCCTCTGGCCGATTTGCGCTTTGCAGGGCTGCTGTGGTGGTATGGCACAGCTCTGTGCTGCAGGAGTACTTGCAGGCGTTTCAACAGCAGCAGCCGCATGTGCAGACATACCAGCAGCACGCCGCGCACAAGGCGGCGCAGCAGATGCGAGAAAAGGCTGAAAAGGCAGCAGCAGCTGCTGCACACTTTGAGCAGACAATGGCAGAGAACTATCTCAGGTCAGTAAGCTCACTTACGCTTGACCATGTGCATCCTGCAGTACATGCACGATCACAATTTGCTGCAGCTGCAAGCGACTACACCGCAGGTGTGGCTCTTTCCTGTGAAGCTCATGGTGCAGCAGCAGACGATGAACCACGCGTGCATGTGTATTACGAGACGTCGGTGACCCCATCTTGCACCGCCATCGTGCCTTGAGGCAGCAACCACCGGCGTCTCATGCGCATGTGTGGCGTTGCCGTTCGCTTTTCTTGCTTTGCTTGCTTGCAGGACAAATTTCTGCTCCATATGCAGGGTGGAGAGGGACGCAGCAGATGCCTACCTGCAGGCAACACAGTTCAACCTGACAGCAGCAGTAGAGGAGTACATTGCGCGCCGCATGACGCCGTCAACATGTGCACGCTTGAATCCAGACGCAGGTGTGGCTAGGCGCTTCCTTTTCACCTGTGAATCCGAATGCGGTGTGTGTATGCCTACTTGCTTGACATGGCATACGTGTAAAATTAGTGTGTCATTCATTGTGCGCTTGTTTGTCTAGCATGGCCTGGCATCCGCTCTATTTTTGCACACTCAGAGCACATGCTGCTGCTGCTGCCCTTGCTTGTAGGCTTGGCAGACAGCGTGCTCGTGTCACGCAGCAGCAGCTGGCACAGCGACAGCAGCACTTCACGATCAGCAGCAGCAGCAGCAGCGTTGAATGGGAAGGGCGTATAAGGATGCGCCAGCAGCTGCTGTGGGCAGAGCAGCTGGCAGCAAGTCAAGTCATCGCTGTGTTGCTGCAGCTTTGTTTTCAGTGTATCCAGTTCCAGGGGGCTGCAGGAATGAAAGTGTGCAGAGCAATGCAGAAGGATGTGGTGTCTCTGCAGCAGGAGTGTGACAACTGTTTGTTTGCTGTGTTTACATCAACAGGGTGTTGGGTGTCCAGGGCTGTGTTCATTACCTTTACCTTTGCCAGTATCAAGACTTCAGAGGCAAGATGCTGCTGATGCTGATGGATCACTTTGTGTCATGTTTCAAGTGCGGCTGGGCCGTTCGTGACAGCGTGCAGGCATCTTGCATGGAATGAAAGTGCCAGTGTTGTTATGTTACTTAGACTGGGTTGATACCGAAGAAACAAAGCTTCTTTGTTGCGTGTGTTTCCTTGGTAGAATACAGTACTGCCCTCTGCTACTTATGCAAGCAGCATGCTGCCTTCTCAGGGTGGATGCAGCTTTGACTTGGCATGTTGCTGCATCCCCGCGGATGCCTCATGTGCCTCCTGCCTTAGTTACTGCTGGTATTGCACTTGCACTCTGGAGCGTTGCCATGGTGACAGCTGTCTGCATGCTGTCTACGCGTCTGTTGGTGTGTTATGGTTATCAGAAGTGACAAGAAGAGAACAAGGCATGTGAGTGCTGGACTGACACTTACATTGTTGACTTGCACCAGGTGTTGATCATGATCCCATTACGTAACTAGTAACCATAATAATAATAATCAATCCTTGTAAGCCATACCTTTCGGCATCGGCAACCGCGCCTCACCCACTGAGGAGGCGGAAAGCAGACTGATTATTCTCTCTATTTTCGGTGTAAGGTAGACCACCCAGACCCTTACACCCCTTACTAGGCAGCATGTGGGAATCACCCCATACGGTGGACTGCATACCTAGCAGGGCCGGTGTGTATATAGCCAGCAATCGACGGAGTCCTGCGGAGAGTCGCGAGGACATGAGCAGCATCCTTCCTTCGGCTTTCGCCGACTGTATCCCTGAGTCCAGGGGCATACTGCTTAGGCTCAGAAGAACTAGTAACCATGACGTATGCATTGTTGCAAGCCAGCAGGTGCTGCTGGCACAACTTTACGTGACATCAATGCAAGCATGCTTTGCACACCAATGCAAGCAGCTGCCCCTGGTGGGGACATACAGTGGCTTGCAGCTGCTTGCACAGGACCGGTATGCCGCAATGCATGCTGCAGTTTGTCCTGCATGCGTCACTTGCTGCTGCTCTGGTGATTGTAAGTACAAGGTGCTTGCAAGTGCGCTGGAATAGAAGCTGGCGGCTGTGTTTATTAGCCTGTTTTCTGGGGTTGCTGTCGGTGCTTGTCTTCGGTGCACTCTTGGGTGTTGCAAGGCGGTGCCAGCGGCAGGTGACAGCAAGCGTGCAGCTCAACTCGCTGTTGCATTGCAGCCTCCTGCAATTGCCTGGTGCAGTAGTGCACACATCGCTGGGTGATGTAGGCTTGTGCCACATCCTTTCACGTATGAATCCGTTCCTTCACATATGCAGCATGGGTGCATCATCATTCAGTGCTGTGCTCAAATGGCGTTGCTGACGGACGTTTAAGTTCATGTTGGTACAGATGGATCCACTGTATGCGCAGATGCGTGCGTATGCATGCATGCATGCATGCACGCACCCATGCAAGGGATATGCACGGTCTCGCAGCACTGCATGCCAAAGAACGGATTTAGACGGAACCCATGTAAAGCAAGCTGCGCACCTGCAATGCATAGCTTGACCAGGAGGAACCCGCCCAGACCTGCTGGTGCTCCGAGTGGGCTGTCCATGAAAGCAAGCCGTCCAGCATGTCAAGCATCACCGTGTCACCCACCTGTGGGCGCAGAGGAGATTACAGCACAGCAGGATTGTTGACAACTGGTGGTCGGGCCCGGGCGGGTCCCGCCAGTTGCCTCACCCGTGTGCTCGACTTAATATAGCTCCGGTGTACCCGGGTGTGGGAACCCGCGGTAACAGTGACACACAGTAGGTCCGGCGACGATGGTCGCAGTAATCTTCTTATTAAGTCTGCATATCCTGCCGTGCAGCAGGGTGCAAGGCTTGGGCGAGGATGCAGTAACAGCAGTAGCGGCAGCAGGATGTTAAGTGATGGCCATGGCTGCAGTGCGAAAGTGTGTGGATGTCGGATAGTTCATTATGAAGCAGGTTTATATATCTGCCGCCATCACACGATGATGTCAAAGTGGAATGTTTGGTACACTGGTGTTTACAAAAACCACACGTGGTATTGTTGACTCACTTGACTCCAGGTGGGTTGCGGCAGGAATCAGACGTGGGCGGGTGAGGCTGTTGGCGAACACAGGAGACATGATGGTTACGCAGTTCATGTAATTAACAAGTAAATGTGGCAGTATGTTACAGGCGGCACACGGGCATCCCAGTGTTGACACCAGGTGCTCCCCATGTGTAGTCAGCATGTCAGATAACGACGTAACACCTCAACATCAATCCCCCAAATCCATATCAGAAGATAATGCATCGCTAATATCCATATCTGACGGCACGTCTGCATACAGCGGTGCCACTGTAGTGTAGTGCTTAGGTTGCCACTCGTCAGGACTGCCTGCAATTGCTGCTGCTGTGCCTGCAATGCGGTCGTAACAAGTACGTATGCTCAGAAACAAGCGCCAATGAGGTTCACCATAAGCCTCAGGATGCTTCTGCAAAAAACGGTGCACGTGCGTGAAACAAGGGTAGACGTCACAGCCGCTGTGTTTCATGTGATGCAGGCAACGTGCAGCTTCCAACACGAAGCACTCCTTATCTGTGATGATGCGCAGCAGGTGACATACTCTACCATGCAGCATGTTGTAAGCTTGGCCGCGTGTCTGACAAGACGTAACATGTTGGTAACGCGGTACATCGAACGCTGCAAAACATGGCAGACGCCGCTTGTCATATAACACCGTGTAACAGTATGCATAACCAGGTGTTCCTGGTGTTGCTGACGGCGTCTCATCAGTCAAGATGCGCAAGTCCAATGCTACGCACTTGTGAACGGTGCTATCCTGCTGCTCCAAAGTCAAAGTCCTAGGGTGCAGGCCGTGAATGCGGCCGCCAAGCACCATTTGATCTGTGTACAACAATGAGGTAATATATGGGTTTGGCCAAGCTGTGGTGTCATCAGCATAACGTTTAAACCACCTGAAGTGTTCCAACAGCTCAGAAGCTGCGAACCGCAAGTACGGCTGGCCAGGCAGGTCTGCTGTCTGCAACTGTGCCGGGGTGGTGCAGCTGACCATAGCATGCACGATGTGTGGCATAGGGCTGGCATAGACAGGCACCGCAGGCACACCATGTCCTACGCGTAGCAACGGTAAAAACTGCTCCAGGAACTCTAATTCAAATGACATTAGGTAAAGATTAGCATAGTACACTGCCGGGTTGATGCCCATGGGTATGCCTGTCGTTTGATGGTACACAGTGTCCTCAAACTGCACGTATGCCTGCTGTATCAGCAGTCTAGCCAGTGTTTTTGCATCGGCCAGAGTCAGCAAATGAAAACTACCACGCGTGCGATCATACCCAGAACTGTTGTTATCCATGCGACCATTGTTCAAGACATTGCCATCCTGACCTGGTGCACCATATGTTACGTATGCATGGGCCATAGTGGCATGCCACACTGGCGGCGATTTGTGAAATACCTGCAACACCAGGCCAGCTACTGTAGCATAAGTACCTTGACCAGCGCGTGAGGCGTTGAAAATAGGCTGCTGCTTGCGCCATGCACGTGTCAACAATCCATCAGTACGCGTGATCGGGTCAGTTTGATTGATGTTGGTGAACAAACGCACTACATCCCATGCTCTCCAGCCATGACCGTGTATATAAGTATCATAACGCATGCATGAAGCGAACGATGTACTCAGAGTTCTTGCACATTCAAGGCCCATCAGACGCCCAGCTGCGTCCCAACAGTGAGCGTGTCACTCCAGATCATATCTATGAGTTGTGTGACAGCTTTAAACATGCGTGTAACCATCTTTGCCACAGGTATGAGGCCATTGAGGCCATTGCATGCCAAAAACCGCATCTTCACTGGTTGTTTATGCATCTTGACAAGCAAAGATGCATGCTGGAAAAGCTGCAGTTGATTCAGCATGTCGGCGTGGCTTTTGTATGCATATTGAACTGCTGCATTGTGTGGCAGTGCTACTGCGGCGGCAAGGGCCGCCTGAGCCTGCGCAACAGTACCCCCCGGCGCATAGTAAGTTATTACTGCTGGTTAAACCACTGTTCTGAAGATCATCTACTGTCTGTTCACGGTATAGCTGCTTGCACATTAGTACGTAAACCGTGGAGAACTTGTCCATGCGAGTAATAACAAAGTGTTGTTGAAAACGCCGTATGTGCTGCTTCATTGCATCCAAAGAAACTGGTGACACTGTTGCTGATGCATCATGTGGGCGCGTATCCAGGAATGAGATAACAGACCCATTGACAAACCGGGTTCCTGACAGTTGGTGCTTCATATGCTGTTGAACAAGTTGACCGAACGCGTTAAAGTCATGCTGTGTAGCGTCATAATCAGGGCAACGACTATACCTGCTGCGCAGGTGTGACACCATCTGAGCCACAGCAGTGTCACACTGCGTGCCCAAGTCAGCACGCACCGCATCTGTCATAACCACCTCCAGTTGAGACGGCTGCCGGAACTTGAAGCCGTGCTTCCACACCTCTTTCACCTCTACTGGACAACCATGCAGTACTTCTGGATCCACTGTTAGCACATGGCCAAAGGCCGAATGCACAAATTTGCGAAATTGTGGTTGCTGACACACGCAACCGCATGCAATGTTGTCAGCCGCCGACGCGTGTGCTACTTTAGCATGGTTGCACACCATCAGCCCCATGGGCTTAGGTAGCTGAAAAGTGAACTGCTTAGGCAAGCTCTCATGCAGCGACGCTGGTAGCTTAGCTAGCGCTGCTGTTCGGCACATCGCTGCTGCTACGTTCATCCGTTCAAGTACAGGGGAGTACGCAGCATGCAAAGAATAAGCTGTGTAGTTGCAATCATACTGTATGGATAGTCTAGCAAAGCGGATGTCCTGTATATGGTTCAGCCATGTGCACAGCTGATCCGTAATAAACTCTGGTGGCACCCCTGCGTCGCCAATAGTACTCACAATGTCCTCAGGCCGCATAGTAACAGCTGTATGCAGTGATACCAGAGTTGCAGTAGTAAACAAACGAAAGTACTGCACATATGCGCCATCATCAAACAGCGCAGGTCGCCGTTGCCATTCAGAGAAGACAGCGGCGATGCGCTTGGGCCAGTGACGGCTGCCGTAAAACCTGCCAAAGCAGTGTGCTGCTGGTTCTATCGGCACTGGTGGCGTCACATGCGCCATACGAGTGTTGTAACCCCAATGAAGTGACCAGCAGCGGTTGATCCACTGCTGCTCAACGTACTCCACGCCAGGACCTGATCTGTCAGTATCAGGCTCGCGTTAAGGTGCACCTGTTTGCAGCACCTGTAACGGAATAATAACAAGATCCTGCACACCTTCCCGCTGCATATACTCGTACAACTTGAATGGTGTGTGCTGTCGTGCATCAGCATTCAGTAGCGGGTTGAACCGCACAAATGACTGGGCAGCTTGGAAATGCTCCTTCACTCTAACAAACCCACACCTGTCACCACGCACACCAGCTGTATGCACGGAACCAACGTACCGCTTGTGTGCCCTGTCAGCAGATGCTGTGGCTGGGGCAGCAGGTGTATGCCACCACAAGGCGTGCATCAGGGCCACCAAAAACACGTGACACCTCTGGGTGGTGCTTGTGCTGCGCATATACGCGGTTAAGCACCACACCAATATGTGCTGTCATTTCAAACTGGCCGTTAGGCAGGACAAGCACTGGAGCATCACTTCTACGCTGCTGCCGTGAACCTGGCAAGCGGCTTAGCATGCTACTGCTGTATGCCGTGAAGTGTTGGCCAGGCTGGGCTGGGGCACCCTCATTGATTAGAGGTCGCTTGGTGCCTGTTGAGAATGATGCCATGCCATGGATGGTGGAAGTTGTCACCATGCGGTCATGATGCTGGATTGGGCGTTGCCATTCTGGCATTGAGCGCGTGCTTGTATTGCATGCAGCAACGTTGCTGGCTTGCTGTCACTGAACAGCATCAGGCTTGCGTCACTCAGCCTTGGACTTGCCTTATGGACCAGGGTGGAGCTGGTAATCTGTAAGCCTGTCAGCTTAACGGCTGTTGTTTGACTGTAGCAGATCTTGGTTGGCAAGGTATCAGCAATATGCATTCCGCATGCATACCTGGCAGGTTGGCAGGGGAGCTTACCCTGCAATGCATGGTTACGGTGCCTGAGCGTGCTCACCAACCAGGCATACATTGTGGACGGTTTTTGATCTGTTAACACGATACTGGTTCGCGGCACGCTGCAGCAGCTGCCGTCAGGAGCAGGACCGTGCTGCTGTCCTGAAGGTTGTCATGGTCATGTTCAAAAGAAGGAACACTGCTGAGAAAATCTTCCTTGGACACATTCTGCAGCACGATGCATCACATTTGTGCGCTTGTATCTGTAAGCATGGTCATGGCACCCTCACGCTGTTTGATTTGAACATAACAACTTCAACTTGTCGTCGGTGCTGCAGCACACGGACTGGCCGCTTGGGAAAAAGAAGTGAAAATACTCTGAGAAGTTTGAACGCTTAGTACGTAGCCCATCACGAAGATCATGAGCTCGTCGGACAGGTCTGCCTCCCCTCAGTTCATGGCAAGCCAGGACTATCAATATGGCGAGGCTCGCCGCAAGAAGACGTTCAATGACAACATACACGGTGTGTATGATAACATTGCTGTGTTATTCAACCCTCGTCTGGGCATGCAGCAGCAGGCACAGCCCACCAGCCTGCGCCCTTGCTCAATCGCGCCGCTTGCTGCTGCTGGGTGCCCTGCATGCAGGGCACATCACCTTGCACAGGGCTGCAGTCGCTATCATAGACACTCCTGAGTTTCAAAGGCTGAGGAACCTCAAGCAGCTAGGCCTCACATACTACGTGAGTCCCTTGCAACAGCCGATGTGCTGCCCAGCCTCTGCACGACAAGCACAGCATGACCAGTCAGCAGCAGGACATTGCTAAGGTGGCCACGTACAGCAGCACACTCAGGTTATGGCCCTGATCCTTGCTGCCTCCTTTGTGGCATAACATCTGCGGCAGCTGCAATCATCACTGTACACGCTAGTCAACCCACATGGTTACCCCGCACGCACGAGCAGCGTGCTGATATGCACCTTTATGTGCTCTGCAGATCTACCCAGGGGCAAGCCACAACCGCTTTGAGCACAGCATAGGCGTCAGCCACCTTGCAAGTGAGTAGCAAAGTACCACCTCCTGCAAGCAGGTGCCAGTACCAGCAATGAGGACTGCTTGTCCAGCATGCATAAAGCAGAGACCAAGACACTACACGCAGCAGCAAAGCAGCCCACAGCAGAGCTTCGACAGCCCAGCAGCTGCGACAACGTGCGCACCAGCAGAGCAGCATGTTATCTATCTTAAAGTGGCTCATGCGTGGGATCGGTCTGGACCAAGAGCTGCATGTGCTGCCTGTCTGTGTGCTGTATCACTCACAGCGGAGTGGGGCAGGCACCTGATTGGCACCCCGGCGGCGGGGAATGATAACATTAAGATAACTGTGGGATGCGCTGCCTGCTGCCTGTCTGTGTGCTGTATGGCATGCAGCGGAGTGGGGCAGGCACCAGATTGGCACCAGGGCGGCGGGGAATGATAACATTAGAATGACTCTGGGATGCGCTGCCTGCTGCCTGGCTGGTTTTTGCGTGCAGCGGAGTGGGGCAGGCACCTGATTGGCAGCAGGGCGGCGGTGAATGATAACATTAGACTGACTGTGTGATGCGCTGCCTGCTGCCTGGCTGGTTGTTGCGTGCAGCGGAGTGGGGCAGGCACCTGATTGGCAGCAGGGCAGCGGGAAAGGATAACATTAAAATGACTGTGTGATGCGCTGCCTGCTGCCTGGCTGGTTGTTGCGTGCAGCGGAGTGGGGCAGGCACCTGATTGGCAGCAGGGCGGCAGGGAATGATACCATTATATTGACTGTGGGATGCGCTGCCTGCTGCCTGGCTGGTTGTTGCATGCAGCGGAGTGGGGCAGGCACGTGATTGGCAGCAGGGGCGGCGGGGAATGATAACATTAGACTGACTGTGGGATACGCTGCCTGCTGCCTGGCTGGTTGTTGCGTGCAGCGGAGTGGGGCAGGCACCTGATTGGCAGCAGGGGCGGCCCAGGGCCTGACGGCTGGAACTTGCGCAACTTTGAGCCAGAGGACAGGCGGCACCTCACCATCCTGCAGCTCGCAGGTGCGTGATAGCAAGCAACTCCTGGTTGCAACAGCGGCAGCAGTAGCAGCAGTAGCAGCAGCAGGGGTGGCCCAGGGCCTGACGGCTGGAACTTGCGCAACTTTGAGCCGGAGGACAGGCGGCACCTCACCATCCTGCAGCTCGCAGGTGTGTTGCCACCAGCTGTTTCTGTTGCCACCATTTGTGTCTATGTCAGCAGCAGCAGCAGCAGCAGAGGCTTGGCTAGTGGACTCCTGGTTGCAGGATGATCAGCAGCAGCAACGATCTAGAGCCAGAGGACAGGCGGCACCTCACCATCCTGCAGCTCGCAGGTGCGTTGCTACCATGTGTTTCTGTTTCAGCAGCAGCAGCAGAGGCTTGACTAGTGGACTCCTGGTTGTGCGATGATCAGCAGCAACAATCTAGAGCCGGAGGACAGGCGGCACTTCAGCATCCTGCAGCTCGCAGGTGCGTTGCCACCATGTGTGACAGCAGCAGCAGCGGAGGCTTGGCTAGTGGACTCCTGGTTGCAGGATGACCGCAGCAGCAACGATCTAGAGCCGGAGGACAGGCGGCACCTCACCATCCTGCAGCTGGCAGGTGCGTGATACCGGGTGAACTCCTGGTTGCAACAGCGGCACGGCAGCAGCAGCAGAGGCTTGGCTAGTGGACTCCTGGTTGCAGGATGATCAGCAGCAACGATCTAGAGCCGGAGGACAGGCGGCACCTCACCATCCTGCAGCTCGCAGGTGCGTTGCCACTAAGTGTGTCTGTTCCAGCAGCAGCAGCAGAAGCAATGGCAATGCTCTAGAGACAGAGGTGGGCGACACCTCACCGTCCTGCAGCTGACAGGTGGGTTTGCACTGCGCGTTGCTGCTACCGCAGCAGCAGCAGCAGCAGCAGCAGAGGTTTGGGCCATGGGCACATGGTGGCAGGAAGCGCAGCAGCAACGATGTAGAGCCGGAGGACAAGCAGCACCTCACCATCCTGCAGCTGGCAGGTGCGTGATACCGGGTTAACTTCTGGTTGCAACAGCAGGCAGCAGCTGCGGCAGCAGCAGCTCAGCGTTCCAGGGGCCGTGGTTGCAGGGAGCGCAGCAGCCGCACATAGCTAGAGTCAGACAACAAGCAGCACCTCACCATCCTGCAGCTGGCAGGTGCGTGATAGCAAGCAACTCATGGTTGCACCAGTGGCAGCACCAGCAGCAGCTTGGCGTTCGCGGGGGCCTGGTTGAAGGACGGTCAGCAGCAGCAATGACATACAGCCGGGCGACACACGGCACCTCGCCACCCTGCAGCTGGAGGGTGAATAGGTTGCAACAGCACCTGGTTGCAACAGCAGCTGCAACCCAGGGCTAGGCAATACCTCCGTGCATGAGGAGCAGCAGCAGCAACAGCAATCATAGATAGATGAGGATCGGCATTACGACAGTGCTGTGTCGCAACCACAGGCCGTTCTGCCTGCACAATCCGCATGCACGGCAGGCAGGAATGCTGGGTGCAAGTGCGGTGCTGACTTGTTGTGTCCATGCGTTGATGTCGCAGGGCTGCGTCATGACCTGGGCCACGGCCCCTTCAGCCACATGGCACTGCTGCAGCCTGTCTGCTATGTTCTGTTCTTGTGCTTCAGTTATGTGCCGTCATCATGGGCCTTTCTGCCTGCACAACCCTCATGCACGGCACACAAGCATGCTGGGTGCATGTGCTGTGCTGAGTTGCTGCGGTGTTCTGTTGATGCCGCAGGGCTGTGTCACAACCTGGGCCTCGGCCCCTTCAGCCACGTCTTAGCAGCGTGTTGACGGTTCAACAAACGTGTTGAAGCAATGCTGCCTGCGTCGATGCTGGGCATGCACACTACTACAATTCACATGTTGTCGCCCTTTGATATCCTCATGCAGGGCTGTGTCACGACCTGGGCCATGGCCCCTTCAGCCACGTGTTTGAAAAGGAGCTGCTGCCCAAGCTGTTCCCAGGCAACCCGCAGATCGTGAAGGATTGGTGAGCAGGGCACTGGGGTAAGGGGGAGGGGCACACACAACTGTAAAGCAGGAAACAGGCGGCACCGACATGCAGGGCAGGAGCCGCGAACAACTGCCGCTCAAGCTGTTCTCAGGCAACCCAGCAGATAGTAGAAGAGTGGTAAGCAGGGCGCTGGGGTGAGGATGAGGGGCACAGTCTCAACTGTAATGTATGCGACAGGGAGCAGCAATTTGAAGGGCAGGGGCCGCGAACAGCTGCTTCCCAAGCTGTTCCCTGGCAACCCGCAGATAGTCAAGGAGTGGTGAGCACAGGGCGCTTGGGTGAGGGGGAAGGGGCACTGTCACAACTTACAATGTATAAAAGAGGCAGAAGCAACATGCACGGCAGCGGACTCAAACAACTGCTGCCCAAGCTGTTCTGAACAGCCAGGGCTTGGCAACCCACAGATCATGAAGGAGAGGTGAGCACAGGGCGCTTGGGTGAGGGGGAAAGGCACGGTCATAACAGCAATGTAAAAGAGAAGGCGGCAGCAACGTGCACGGCAGTGGGCTCAGGCAACTGCTTCCCAAGCTGTTCCCAAGCAGCCCACCGATTGTGAAGGAGTGGTGAGCACAGGGCAGCCAGCACCAGGGGCAGCAGCACTTCCAGGGGCGTCGAGAGCAACAGCAGCAGGCTTGTTGTGCTGCCATGCTTGTGACCGCAATCTTGAACTGCATGCTCGTGTTGCTGCACGGTTCTGCGCGGTGCAGGCACCATGAGACCATGTCCAACAAGATCTTTGACTACATCACCTGCGGGGATTCTGGCAACGACATCGACTTGGGGGTGAGCTGCACACTACTGCCAGGGCTGGTCTGTATGCTGCGTAGCATGCTACCTTGACTGTGTCGGAGGAGCTGCTACGCAGCATGTATGGTATGCAGGACACTGCGCACTACTGCCATCGGGCTGGCCTTATAAGCTTGCCAGTATCTTCAGTCTGCAAGACACCGTGTACTGCTGCACGGCTTGATTGCATGCAGATTGGTGCGCAGGTGCCTGTGGCATTGCTAGCTGCACAAGGATGTTGCTTGTGTTGCATGCGAGTACCTGGCTAACTGCCATCATAAGTCGGCACCGGCTGTATGCTCTCTGAGATATATGGCTGATGCCCTGATACGTCCAATCCCTGTTACCGTAGTGGCGGTGTGCGTCGCGGCGTCCATGCCCTTCTGTTTGCTTCTATGTTCCGCGATCCATCCTAACCCCTCTATCTAATCTCTGACGTCTTGCAGGTGCTGGCGGGCTTGGACAGCTCGGACACGCGCCTGGTCAAGGCCCTGATGCACGGCAGCACCAACCCTGCAGAGGACTACCCGTCGGCCCCCTGGCTGTTCGACATTGTGAGTGCTGTATATGATACACAGTATCTCCTGCTGCTGCATGTTTGTTACTTCTGCTCTGCCAGCCTTTGAACAGTGCTAGTCACGTTGTGTTTTCTGCAGCCGTTGTGTATACACTGCTGCTGCACGTTGACTCGTTCTACTACTGCGGTAGCTGCTGCCAGCGGGAGAGCTGCCGGGTCTTGTGTACCTGCTGCATGCTGCATGGATGCCCTGCACGCTGCTGCAATGGCGCCACAAGGCAAAACTGGTTGGTAAGTTACTGGCAGTGAAGCCAGTTCTATGAAGCAAGCTGCCATATTCGCGCTGCAGGTGGCCAACAAGCGCAACGGCAACGACGTTGACAAGTTTGGCCACCTGCTGCATCGTGGTAAAGTAACAGGCAACCGCCTGCTGCTAGTAACGGCCACTGCTGTGCCACACTGCTTGCACGTGCTGCAGGTGGCCAACAAGCGCAACGGCATCGACGTTGACAAGTTTGACTACCTGCGGCATAAGGCGCTACTGCGCCACTACAGCGTTACTAGTAGTAACGGGCAACTGTTGTGCCACATTGCTTGCAGGTGGCCAACAAGCGCAACGGCATCGACGTGGACAAGTTGGACTACCTGCTGCGTTGAGGCACTACTGCGCCACTACAGCGTTACTAGTAGTAACGGGCAACTGCTATGCCAAGTTGATTGCACATGATGATCGCAGGTGGCCAACAAGCGCAATGGCATCGACGTTGACAAGTTTGACTACCTGCTGCGTGACAGCAAGATGTGCGGCGTGGCGGTGCAGCTGGACCAGGCCCGGCTCATGAAGCTGAGCAGGCTGGACAGGGCCAAGGAGCAGGTGAGGGTGTTGGTTGTTTAGGGGGGTTACTGTTATAACACCAAATGTAATTGAATATTGTACCATGCCACAGCTCAGCAGGCTGGACAGGGCCATGGAACAGGTCGGGTCTCAGGTGGTTCTTTGGGGGGCTTATTGTGATCCAAACAACTTAGATGTTGTGCCATGTCAGAGCTCAGCAGGCTGGACAAAGCCAAGGAGCAGGTGCGGACAGCATGCAGTGCTTTGAGCATGAATATTCTTATGAAGCTCGGGCAGGCTGGACAGGGCCAAGGACCAGGTGCGGAGTTGTAGTGCGAAGATAGCATCACCGTAGCCTGATCACCTATGTTGCTGTTTGTTGGTCTGCTCATAGAGATCTGGTTGTCTTTTGTGTGCTGTGTGGTGAGTCAGCGTGGTCACAGGCTCCTTCGTTGGTGGGGGTGACCTGGGGCGTGCCATGCAGTCAGCTTGTGCACATGCTTGATGCATGTGGTGCAGTGCACTGATGTACTGTTACCTATGAGTGCACATGTATTTGAGGTGTCTCCAGTACTGTACATGTGCAGTTGTGAGTTGGTGTTGCTATGTGACAGTGGATTTGGCCTTCCAAGACAGTAACATGGACGACTGTAAGTATCTGGCGCTACAGCCGCTACAGAGTTGGGTGTGCAGCTGGACCAGGCGCGGCTCATGAAGCTCTCCAGGCTGGACAGGGCCAAGGAGCAGGTGAGGGTTTTGGGTTCTGGGTGTTGTGTGCAAGATCTATTGCAGCTCGATACCGCTTTGGTGTGTGCTGCCTAGTCATGAAGCTCAGCAGGCTGGACAGGGCCAAGGAGCAGGTGCGGAGTCGGATTTGGTGTGTTTTTTGGGGGGGAAGGGGGGGTGCATTGCCACTTAACGTTGCGTTGTTGTGTGTGCAGGCTAGATAGGGCCAAGGAGCAGGCGCTTCTTGGATTCTTGACGCGTGATACTGCACTGTGCCACGCAACACATGGCGAGGGCTATGCTTTGCACAGGGTGCATGCGGCGTATGGAAGTGCTGAATCCTTGCTGATAGCCTGTTTGCTGATAGCCTGCCGGGTTCGACGCCTTGCCTCAATTAGCTGCTGCTGCTGCTCCTGCTGCTGCTGCTACTTTGCTGATTGACCATTCTGCTGCTGCTGCTGCCGCCAGGTCATCTTCAAGATGACAGAGTACGGCAACATCGCCTGTCTATTTCTGGCTTTTTCCTACTGCTGCTGCTGCTGCTGCTGCTTCACTGACTGATGACTCTACTGCTGCTGCTGCCGCTGCCAGGTCATCTTCAAGATGACAGATTACGGCAACACTGCCACAGGCCTGTTTGACAGCAGGGCATGAGGCGGATGAAAATGCTGTTTCCTTGCTGGTAGCCTGTTTTTAAAACCATGTTGCTTTTCGGTCCAGTGCTGCTGCTGCTACTTTGCTCATCGATGATTCTGATGCTGCTGCCGCTGCCGCCGCCAGGTCATCTTCAAGATGACAGAGTACGGCAACATCGCCACCGGCCTGTTTGGCAGCAGGGCAGAGATGCACAGACGCGTCTACACGCACCAGTGAGTCAGCATGAGATTGCAGTACGCACTATGAACTGGGACACACAGAATCCAGCACGCTTTTCTGTGATGCTGTTGCGCCACTCTTGCTGCAATCACGACACAAACTAGCACGTTGATTCTCTGTAACAGTCGCTGCGATTCGTATCAACTTTTAGGATGCATTTGCATTTGCTGCCTGTTGTGCACATTACGGCGCTGAACCCAACGAATCCGCTGTGCTGCTTGTCCACGTACTTGCAGGAAGGTGAAGGTTGTTGAGTTCATGGTGTGCGAGGCTCTTGTGCACAGACATGTTAGTGCACAGCACGGAGATATCACACACCCTTTGCTGCTTATCCACACACTTGCAGGAAAGTCAAGGCGGTTGAGTTCATGGTGTGCGAGACGCGTGTGCACTCTCACGGTTGTGCACAGCACGGTTGTATCACATACACACCCTGTGCTGCTGGTTTGCACACTTTCAGGAAGGTGGAGGCGGTTGAGTTTATGGTGTGATCTGTCCCAGCGTTCCGTATGCGTTCGCACACACACGGAGGGATCACACAAACTGTGTAACTCTTCACACTTGCAGGAAGGTTAAGGCGGTTGAGTTCATGGTGTGCGAGGCGCTCGCGCTTGCGCAGGCGCCGCTGGGCCTGCGTGAGGCGGTTGAGAACAGCGCTGACATCAGCCTGTATTTGAACCTGGACGACAGCTTGCTGCCGCGGCTGCAGGCGCTGCGGCTGCATCCACACGACGAGCACTACGAGGCAGTGCAGCAGGTGGGACTGCAGACTGTATTTTTAACCAACAGCGTATTGCCGGAATGAAGATCACAAACAATGCCGGTACGTATCGCGGTATGGACGGGCGATTTTGACGCCAGATTTTCATTTCGTGACGTCACGGTGAATAATACATTACCGAACATGCCGGTGGCTTGTTTCGCGGCGGGCCTGGGAAAATGGCTGTTTATTGACACTACCGAGGTGATGCAGCAGGGGGGACTGCAAACCAGCATAACAACAAAAAAGCATGTACTAAGGATCCGAAAGATGGCTGTTATAGTTGCTTCTGTCATGGGCGTTAGGCTTTTAGGTACGAGCTTCGAGTGCATGCGCACTGCACCCAGAGCAGATGGTGCATGATCCTTACCACTCCCAGCTCCCCTGGCCCGTGCTACCTGCTGGCTGTGTTTGCCAGGAGTCAGCAACTTGTCGACTCACACCGGCTTGGATTTGCTGCACCTGCCGCTGTGCATCAGGACTGCAAGCATAGAATCTGCCGCGGCGGATGGAGCATATATCTCAACCTCCGACGCCATCTGGGTTTGGTGCGTATCTTGCTTGTAAGATTGGTACATTTTGACGCAAGCGCCAACTGGCATGTACTGTTGTGCTGCACACCTGCTGCAGGCGCAGGAGCTGCTGCGGCAGATGGCAAGGCGGCAGCTCTACAAGTTTGTGCAGGAGGTGACAGTCACGCCAGCAGCACGCCGCATGTACAGCGGGCTGCCCACTGCCGAGGAGATCATCGGCTACCAGAGCTCAGCCAAGTTCGATGGAGTGAGCATCCCAGCTGTTGTGTTTTGTTGATTAGGATCTGTCTGCCTCTCTGTGTGGTGTGTGGTGTTGCTGGTGCAGCGACGGTGCTTGAAAAACCTGGAATGCTTTCCCGCTGCAGGCACAGCTGTTGCCAGAGCGCTTATATTTGTCCCAAGCGGGCGGTCGTTTACACCCTCGTCTCACCCAGCTGTCGCTTGGTTTGAAAAGTTTGTCGCTGGACGGTTTTAATGTATGCCTGTGAGGGGCCTGCAGCAATGGCGTGTACACAGCTTTCACTAATTCATCTGCTGCACGCACAGCTGTCACCGGAATGCTGACGCTTGACCCTCGTACTTGGGTGGCTGCTCACACCTCATGCACCACCCGCTCCGCTGCAAACGTGCAGGTGCAGCTGCATGCACAGGATGTGATCGTGTGCGAGATGCACATCGACCAGGGCATGAAGGAAGCCAACCCCATGGACACAGTGCTGTTCTAGTGAAATCCTTCAATCCTTCCTCCGCTGCAGGCACAGCTGTTGCCAGAATGCTTATATTTGTCCCAAGCGGGCGGCTGTGGTCACCTGGTGCATCGCCTGCTCTGCTGCAAAACTGCAGGTGCAGCTGCATGCACAGGATGTGATCGTGTGCGAGACACACATCGACCAGGGCATGAAGGAAGCCAACCCAATGGACACCGTGCTTTTCTCGTCTCATGTGTCGCCCGCTCTGCTGCGAAACTGCAGGTGCAGCTGCATGCACAGGATGTGATCGTGTGCGAGACGCACATCGACCAGGGCATGAAGGAAGCCAACCCCATGGACACAGTGCTTTTCTACCAGACACGTGACAGGGAGATGGGCGACAAGGCGTTCAAGATGCAGCCGTCAGATGTCAGCAACATGCTGGGCAGTGTCTACCAGGTGGGCGCAGGCAGCAGCTCTGCTGCTGTTGCAGTTGGTTGTGAGATGCGGTATGCCACAAGCGTCCCTGCGGCTGTTGTCATAGACAGGTGGTTGGGAAGCAAAGAGGACGCCAGCGTTACTGTATCTCATGGACATCTTCGTAGTCGTCATGTGTGCCCAGTTTTCTGTAAGCCTGTAATGTTACGCGTGATAGGGCGCACACGCACACAGTATGTTTTGGCGTGCATGCAGCAGTGCACGTCTGCAGGACATATTGTCGCAGCAGCCTCACAAACTGTACATGAGGCCTCATCTTCTTCCTCACCCGCACCCCACCCCACATACCCACATACCGTCAAAAGATATCGCCAACTCGGAAGCGGAACCCGCTGCTGCCATGCTCCTGCAGGACAAGAAGGTGCGCGTGTACAGCAAAAACCGCGACAAGACCTACTGCGCAGCGCTCAAGTACGCATTCGAGCAGTGGGCCAACGCAAAGCTCAAGACGCAGCCGCCAGGCACGCCCTGGCGCCAAACACGCAGCCAGCAGCAGCAGCAGCAGTTCAACTTGCAGGACGCAGCAGCAGCAGGGTTTGGCAGCTCTGGCAGGGTCAGCTGGGGTGCCAATGGCTTTGGATCTGGGCCTGGCTTGCCACCGCGCAGCGGTAGCGGCGCTGATCTTGCCTCTGCTGCAGCAGAAGCTGGTGCGGCTGCTGGCGCAGACGCAAACGGAGGTATGGAGCACGACGGCGTTGCGATGGTACTGCAGCTGGGGTCTCAGGGGGAACAGACGCTGCAGGTGCCCAGCAGAAAGCGCAGCTTGACACAGGACATGCAGTCGGCAAGCCAGCAGCAGCAGCAGCGCGGCAGCCAAGCTGGCAGTGGCGGCAGCAGGAGCGGCGGCTGCGGAGGAGGGTTTGGCAGTCAAGTGGATTGCGATGCAGACGTGGATGCGACAGCAGCAGTGGATGGGCGGCCGGTGAAGCAGAGCAAGAGTGGCAGCGGCGGCAGGAGCAGCAACAGCAGGGGTGGGGTGGGTTTGGGCTTGCCTGGCATTGCAGAAGATGCTGCAGAGGGCAAGTGAGGGGGGTTGTGGCGTGCGGTGTAGATAGATAATGGGTAGCCGAGAGGCTGTACATTGTTTGGTAGAGGCACAGTTTGCACAGCTAAGGCGGCCGCAGAAAGCATTGGCTGCACAGCTGTGTGTTTCAAGAGCTTGTAGAGTGCATGATCATGCAGCTCATGACATGCTGTGTTGATTCGGCACGTGGTATGCAGCTGCAGAAGCTGCAGCACTGCTGTTTGTTTCAGTCGGATCAGAGTGCATTCAGGAGGTTATGGGCATCACACTCAATGTGCAGGGCTGCCAGACACGCTTGCATGGAGAGTAAAACAGTGTACATGGGGTAGCACAGTGTGGTGGCATAGAGTAGATTTAAGATGCTTGAAAAGTCCGTTAATGGGTAACATGATGATGATGAAAAGTCCGTGTTCTGCATAGTATGTGTTTACAATGTGTACAGCTGGCATGTTTCAGAGGTCTATGAGCTACGGGACGTAGGCAGCGCTGCTGGCGCCTGTGGCTGGACACAATAGCATATACTGTGCGTGCGGCTAACACCAAGATGGCAATAGTCTGGCATGGCTCATCAGTCTTGCACGGATGGCTGGCTTTGCATGTAGCAGCTCGAACACAGGGATTGCACTGGCCGTGCATGGCCGCACATTGGGCGTGGTGTCATCACAGTGCACCTGCCTTGCAGCAAGCCTGGCTGCACCTGTACTGGCTGTACAGGTGTACTTGGGTGCGGTGTCCGACACACCGTGTGTGGACAACTGCAGATGTTCCTTGTGTGTGCTCACCGCAGAGCGGCTCCTGCAGCATATGCCTTGCAGTGCCCCAGGCATATGCATGGAACACTCAGGTGTTTGGACTGCAAATCGTGGTCTAGCAGGCATTGGTGCTATTTCGATTGATTGGAGCTTGAATCGGATTGGGCAGCTGCTGTGCTGGTGAGGGTTCTGCAAGCTAGCTGGCATGCAAGTGTACCAGGACTGAGTCGGACACTCACTGAGTGTGCTGGCAGCTGTGTCCTGCTGTACCCAGCACTCACAGCAGGTTGCCTTGCCAGTACAGCTGCTCTTTCTTTGCATGCTATGGCGTTACCGCCTCGTTTTCTTGATCCCCTATTTGTACCATAGTATGGTAACCATACCCTGCTGATGGAACTGCTGTCACAGCACTGCTGGATGTGGATGTTTGATCCGAAACCTGGGTTGCCAGAACGACACAATTCAGGGGTAGATCTAGCCACGAATGTGTATAACGTGATGTAAGAATGCTTTATGCCGCGTATCACGAGCAGACGGTCCCAGACCACGCCAGAGAGCCGACTTTGTTCAGGTGCTACTGGCCAACCTGAAACTTGCCGAACAAAGTACTACATCAGCAACAGTATACTATCTTTTGTATGTTGTCTGGAATCAAAACAATTTCGACAAGCTGCAAGTTCAAACCTCTGACCGGCAGGGTCTTGTGTGCACCGCACCCGTCGTAACCGCTTCATGGGGCTGCAAATAGCTGATCCGGTTGATGCTCTTGTAAACTTCGACAGATTAGTATCGGCTTGACAATCAAGCCTTTAATAAATGGTATATTGCGCTTGTCTGATCAACTGCAGGCGCTGGCATCCGCGTGGGCCCCCGGGGTCTGCTGCTGCCGCGCTTCCTGCGCAAGAAGCTGCTCAACGCCGTCATGCGGCCCTTTCCCGACCCCGCTGCCAGCGTAAAGAAGGATGTGTGGCTGCTGCGCAACGCTCCGCAGATGCCGAAGGAGATTCCCATCTATGGCATGGTGTATGATGTGCGGACGGGGCACCATGTGATGACGTCACCAGCAGGCAAGGCCTGAATGCTGCCTGCATGCTGCACAGATGGCAGTTGACCAGCTGTGTTACAAACCATACCACACGAAGGACATTTTCGTCTATGGCATCGTGTATGATGTGCAGACTGGGCGCATGCACTATGTGCTGACGTCACCAGCAGGCAAGGCATGAATGCTGCCTGCATGCTGCACAGTTGGCAGTTGACCAGCTCTGTTACAAACTATACCACACGAAGGACCGTCCGGAAATTTTCCGTCTATGGCATGGTGTACGATGTAAAAGTAATAGCAGCACCCAAGCAGCAAGGCATGCAGTGACACCCTTCGGTGTGCAGACTGGGCGCATGCACCATGTGCCACATCACGTCAGTGACATCACCAGCAGGCAAGGCCTGAATGCTGCTGGCGCGGCATCATGGAATTGAGTGCCAGCGGGTGTACCGTGGCAGTTGGCAGTTGACATGTGACTGAGTGTCTGATAAGAGGATGTTATGGTGCCGCCATCAGCGACCAGTACTAGCGATGCATCTTGCCGTGCGCAGCTGGGCACTTGCTGCTGCCGGGCGCAAGCGTCGGCTGGACAAGTTCAGCAGGACGCATGCCACGCATGGCCTCCACCTGGCGGCGCCAGGCAGCGGCTGCCTGAATGTAATATGTATGTTGGTTCAGGCAGTTGGGGTTCAACCTATGGCATCCAAGCTGGGCTCATCGTTGTTGTGCGAGGGATTCTGGCCGATGCTTCCCAGAATGAGCTATGAACTGCCATTCCATTTGGAGTGGTGGGTTTGACCCAGCCGAGGGGAGCCGTGATAGCCAGCTTGGCATCATGAATCAGGTGTTTGAGTTGGGTTCAAGTACATACTTCGCCATCCCTAATCGTAGTCTTATTTGCAAGATTTGCAGGAGGCAATGTGGAATCACGATTGCTGTGTGCTTGCAACCAAGCCGCACCCTGCTCAGCAGCGGCTGATCATCAGCACTGCTGAGCATCATACTCAGCAGCGGCTGATCATCAGCACTGCTGAGCATCATATGTTGGCGTATACGTACACTCCACACTGTGCCATCTCTAGGTACCATTTGAAGCTGAACCGTCCTCCCTCAGCCTATTTTGTATGATGAACACAACTGAAGGTAACAGCTGCTCTCGCATACCCGCAGGCGCAAGTACATATGCATGCATGCACATGCACATCTGCCAGGTCAGCAAGGCGGTCAAGCTTTCAGCAACATGACAGCCTTGTGCGTGTGCGCGATGCAAATACAAGCGCAAGAGATGAGATTCTGATAATTCTCTTGGATGTCTCCGCGTATGCACCACAGCAGAAGTTCGGAAACATCCTCCAGTTTACGTGACCATTCACCGCCAACACTGCCGCAGTACGTTCGTCTGCGGTCACTTACTGAACGTAATCGTGATACATATTTACATGTCAGAACCGTCTGGGGGAGGTGCTGCAGCCATGGGGCCACCAGGGGCTGGTTCTGTCCAGCCAACAACAGCAGGTGCAAGCATACTAAGAGCTAACGAATTGCTGACCAGTGCACCCAAAGACGCCACCAACAACATGTATTTTGGCTTTCAGGCGCTGGTGCGGGTGCAGCTGGTGCTGCGTGGTGGAGTGGCATGAGGCAGCAGTTCTTGCAGGTGCAGCAGCATCTGTGGGAGCGCACACAAGCAGCATCGGTGCACATACAGACCGCAAGCAAGTCATGGAAGCCACTCGACCTGTCGAAGGGACTTGGTGAGTCTTTGTTTCTAGCAGTAACAGATGTGCACACTCAGCATCACTGAGCGTCGGACCTGTTGAGCCAGCCCCATGATAGGGTGTGGTTTAGCTGGCATGCTGTACGTGCTGCAGAAACTTCAACACTTACAAGATCCCAGCAATCACGTGCCAGCCTGGCTATTTATCTTATAAGCAGCAACTGTGTGTGCAAGGCAGATACTTGCTGTCAGCAGCTGCACTCAGTGCAGTTGCTGCAAGCAGCAGTGCACTGAATCTTCTGCCCAGAGCAAGCGCTGGCTATACTGCTTATGCTCAGCTGCAGCTGCTGCTGCGGCTGTTGTGTGCCGCCTGTCTGTCCTGCAGGCATGAAGGTTGATGTTGACTTTTTGAACCCAACAATCAGCGGCATTCGGCAGCAGTGGCAGCAGCTGCCAGAGCCTGTGAGAGACGTGCTGCCATATGCAGGTGCGGCAACAGCACAGAGGACCCCCACAATACAGCAACAGCCTAAAAAGCAGCAGCTGCAGCAGCAGCGATAGTCTGAACAGCAGCAGCAGCAGCTGCAGCTGAGCAGTCACAAGGCTTGTCTCAACCACGAACATGCAGGGGAGGTTGCAGGGGAACAGACACTTGTCAACCGTGGAACCAGCGCAGCCCATACACTCACGGTACATTCAACAAGCAAGGAACATGCACTTACAACAACTGACCTTAGCAGCATGTCAAGTGCAGTGCACTCAGTGCACCGCAGTGGTGCCAGTGATGCGCAAAGTGCAGCACCACCTGCTTGCAGGAACGGCACTAGCAGCAGGCATCAGCTGCCCAGCAACACCTCGAGTGTAACACAATCGTTCCCTGCTGCCTGCTGTCCTGTTTTTGGTGCACATCATCATCATATCACCCATTCAAGCCATAGCATCAACGCCATCTGTTTTTCGTGCTGTTGGTTGCAGGAGTGGCGCTGGCAGCAGGTGTCAGCGTGCAGCGGCTCTATGGCGATCAGCTGTCGCAAGCGCAGCAGCGCTACGGGCACTTGCGAGACGACCATGCGCTGCTGCAGGCCCAGTTCAAACAGGTTGAGGCGCAGCTGGCTCAGCTGCAGGACAGGTACGTCATGTTGCAGTTACGGTTGTATATTGGTGCGCCCAACTGCTGCTATGTATTCGGCAGCTCACCCGCTGATTACATTCCAGCTGTGTTAACGTTCTCTGCTGTTTTCTTTGCAGGAGGCGTAGGGGACAGCAGCCTCTTACAGCATTGAATGCTGTAGCCATCTCTGTGTTGCTCTTGTAAAAGCAGCAGCATTCTAGCAGGAAATCAAGCAGAGACACCCGACCCTGCATGCAATGCGCTCCTGCAAGCAACTGATGTGGCACCAGCGACGTGGCACCACTAGGCATCACACACGCTGATCACATGTCATGACACATATAAATATCGTGCTCTGCTCTTGTTCCTGCAGGAGGAGTGGCGCCGGGCTGGAGCTACCACGAGCGATGTGACGCCACTAGGCATCGCACCAGCTGATTACATCATATGCGTGCTCTGCTGTTGTTTTTGTTGTTCTTTCAGGAGGAGTGGTGCGGGGCTGGAGCTACAGATGGCAGAGGCAGTGGCAAGGTCAACAACCGCTGCAGCAGCTGCTGCCGAGGCTGCTGCAGCTGCAGCGGCTGCAGCCGCATCTTGCGCTGTGCAGGCGCCAGGCACGAACAGCAGCAGCAGGAGGGCAGGGTAACGGCGGCACAGCAGCGGCATCTTTGAACACTTGCTTGACCAGTCAGGCCTACATAAGGTGGTATACTACCAGTTGTAGCTGGCAGAAGTGGCGGCAGCACAGTGTTGTTGGTTCCTGGTTGTCAACTGATACAAAGATCTCCCTTTCAACAGCACTCAAGGCTACAACTGGCATTTGGTGTCGCTCTTGATGAGAGTGGAAGTTACACGTAGGCCGTTCGCCATCTCAGATGGCATGCACCACACAAAGTGAACGCAATCTTGCGCCAAAAAGGGAGATTGAAGCAACTTTGAAGCCAAAATAGTCCTAGTCTCTCGATCAGGATTGTACAAGGCATAAGCTGGCACACCTAAAAGTGTGCTTTGAAACACCATAAAAGCGGGAGTAAACTGGCTAAAGCCAACATGAGCGCAATCCAATGGCACAACACAATGGATGCGATGCTAGTTGCACCAGAGATCATCCATATCAACCACTCCTCAAAAGTTGCGGCATCTCAAAAGACACCACCACCTGACATAACCACGCGCCAAATGTTCACTTCCCAAACCTCCACACTGCGCCACTGCTACTAAGCCTAGCTGCCAGGCACCTCCGCTGGCAGCGGTGGCACCTCTTCCCAGCTGCCCCGACGTCCATCTGCACCACCACGGCGCCAGCGCATCAGTGTGGCACGCGACCACCGGGTGCGCACGCCCTGCTGCTGCAGCTCACGCCGCAGTTGCTGCATAGCCTTTCGCTGCTGCCGCTCCTCTGCACTGAGCATTGCGTCAACATAAATGCTGTGACCAGCCTGCCGCAGGTTGCTGCGGATGCGGCCGCCAAGCATGTTGCTCAGCAGATCCGCCTCCTTCAGCGTAACCTCCCACAAGCACATTGATCGCCGCGCGCCTGAGGCGCTGCCGCTGCTGCTGCCGCCGCTGCCACCACCTGCAGCAGCAAGGGTCTCGTTACCCTCTGCTGCTGCTGGCTTTGGTGACCACACAATGCGTGCAGAGGTGATGCTGCTTGGAGTAACACCACCGCACTCAACTTGATGGCAGCCACCTCTGTTGCACTTTTGTTGCTGGTGTGAAGGACGCTCCAAACCCTGGATGCGTAAAGTCCTGACCAAGCAGGCAAAGCGGGCGCGAACCTGCACAATACAATCAATATTATTGTTCTTGTGTGCACTATGGACAAGAATCTCCGCAACGGCATAGTCCCAATGCGTGGAGGAGGACGCTTGTAGTGCACGCACGGTTCTTGCCAGGTCAAGTCCTGGTGAGCTCGAACTTCGCATTGCATCCAATATATATGTACAATACTCACGTATCAAGCGTTTTTGATAGCTGAACGTGCTTGCATGCCTTCACAAGCAAGCTAAGCGTGTGTCTGCTGCTTTGCTACCCCTCTCGTAAGGAGTCGCACCCCAAAGCGCAAGACTACACATTGCCGTGCAATTGAGTAAAGCCAACCTTCAGTTCTCATGGTTGTGCTGTCCGCTGCTCTCTACATACACAGTGCAACCAAACAACTACCATCTCCAGTGGTGACCACCACCAGCAGCAGCAGCAGCAGTAGGCTAGCTGTCTCACCAGACAACCCAGCAAGCAGTCGAACTCCATCAGCATACATGACTGTGACAGACAAAGCATCTGACGAGCGCAATGACGACAAAGATGCAGCAGTAGACATCCCGCCAGATGCCGTGGACTCCAGCAACAGCAGCAACACTGCCTGCAGCAGCAGCAGCAGCAGCATCTATGACTTGTTGAGTCCGCGCAGGCGCCACAGCATACTGCTGGTGGCGGCCTTTGCTTCAATGCTGGTGCCCTTCTCAGACACAGTGTACCTGCCAGCCCTGCAGGTGAGATTATATCAGAGAGGGCAGGGCAAGGTTGGCAACTGGTCAGCAGGTATTGTGTGCAGGGCGGCGGGCATTTGACATTGTCACAACTACACGAAGGGGTGACGGGGTCATATAGCACACAGAAAGGATTTTGATGACCCAAGTCAGCTGCTGGCGTGCTCTCATAGTAATGACCTGGGTGTGGCAGAGCTTCAGCAAAGATGTTCCAGGGCAGGCAGCAGACGCTTGAAATCAACTGCAGTGATTTTGGCAGCAGCAGCATTGTTGTGCCTGTAATTAGCCATGTCTGCAGCAGCAGCAGCAGCAGCAGCTGTCTCTCCATCTGCCAGGTTCGCACTGTGCGGCTTGCACATCATCTGCTGGGGTGGACCTCACCCATACTTGCCCAACCTGCTCCACCCCACTGATCCTTCGGTGCGCAAGATTGCCATGCATCGCATCAGGAGGCTGCAATCCCTTTACCCGGAGCTGCTGCCACCATCAGCCATTCAAGGCTCGCTGTCACTACTTCCAATGGATATCAGGCAAGTGGTGGGGCAGCAGCTAATTGATGTTGTGCAGCAGTTTCCACAGCAGCAGTGGCTGGTGGTGGGAGGCTGGCCTTGTCAGGATCTGTCACTCGCAGGGTGTGCAAGGGGTATGTCTGGCAACAGAGCACAACTGCTGCATGATGTAGTGCGTGTCATCGGCACCCTGCAGCAGCTGTCACAACAGCTGCCACCTGCCTATCTCTTGGAGAATGTTGCTTTTCAGCATCATAAGGATCCTGCCATTGCTCAAGGAGACTTTGCATTGGTGACCAGCATCATTGGCCAGCCAGTACTGCTGGATGCTGCTCAGGTGGGCAGTCTTGCTCACAGGGCACGCAATTACTGGACTAACCTGTGCCTCCCAGTGCAACTGTCTGCTGCTTTGAGCTGCATGCAGCGACCTGCCAACCGCACTGTCAGCATGGTGCTGCCAGCTCACCGCAAGGAGCAACCTGTCATCAGGCCGGATCCCGAGCAACAATTCCCTTGCAATCAACCTGGTCAGCAGCGGCTTGCGTGGCCAACGCTCATGGGACGACCTGGCTCTTATGCCTTCAGGCCTGGTCAGGCTGGGAGTGTGCTGGATCATGCTGTGCCAAAGCAACCGCAATGGACCGAGCCTACTGCTGAGGAGAGGGAATTTCCACTTGGTTACATGCCTTGCAGCACTGCTACTCACGGAGTAACGGAGCTGGAACGACGCAAAGCTCTGGGGCAGTGCATGGATGCCAACGCACTGCAAGTCATCATGGCTACATCCAAAGCTTGGTGGTTCCGGTCTGCCAAAACATCACATGCAGCCCTGGCACATGCAGCTCAAACTGGAGTCTGCAACACTATTGCTGCAGCCAAGGAGCAACCGTTCAGTGTAACTCTTACCTGTGCTCTAGTGGCCGAACTTTGTGACAACGCGACTAGTCCTGCTTCAGGCACATCTGACATCTGGAAGGATGAGGCTACACTCAAGGTGCTGCAATCAGGTGTGTTTCCAGCCGGGTTGGAGGCCAGGGAGAGAGCTCGCGTTGCAAGGCGTGTCAAGCAGTATAGCTGGGAGCAGGGAGTGCTGCGTCGCAGGATGCCAGATGGAGCTTTGCCTGTTGTGCCAGCACCCGAATCACGTGCCAGCATCATTATCAAGCAGCATGAGCTCTGTGGGCATTTTGGCATTAGGCGCACTGCTGCTCTTGTGCTCACCAAGTACTGGTGGCATGGCCTGCTGGCCGATGCTGCGCACTTGATCAATCGCTGTGAACAGTGTAAGCGTGTGCAGGCAAGTTTCACCAACAAGCCTCAGGCGCTGCAATCCATCCCCATCAGCAGCATTGGATTCCGCTGGCATGTTGATACTGCTGGACCTCTTACGGAGTCAGCTAGGGGCAACCGCTACTTCATGGTGGCTGTGGAGGCATTCACCAAGTATGTGGAGGTTGTGCCGATACCTGACAACAAATCGGAGACTATGGCATATGCATTCCTGCACAATGTGTTAGCCCGCTATGCCTCACCAGGCCAGGTGGTTACTGATAACGGAGTGGAGTATGATGGGAGCTTTGATCAACTGCTGCAGGATTGCATGATTGATCACCGTCACTCTTCCCCTGCCCACCCACAGGCCAACGGGCAAGCGGAGAAAGCTGTGCACATTGTCAAAACTGCCCTCACCAAAATGTGCCAATCACGCAGGAGCCTTAGCAACTGGGATGAGGATGTGGCCTGGCTTATGCTGGGTTACCGCTGCTCTCCTCAATCTAGCACTGGGTTCACTCCCTATGAGCTAATGTTTGCACGCCCACCTGTTGTGCCACCTGCCACACTACAACTGCTGTCACAGCCACTGGATTATGATGATCCGGAGCTTGCTGCACAGGACCTGCTGCAGCGCAAGGAGTTGGTGCAAAGGATTACCCCGCTGGCCATGAACAACCTCAGCATTGCTCAGCACAAGGATCAGAGGCGCTACAAGCAAACCAGGGAGCCTGACTATGAACCACAGCGCCACACCTTCAAGCCTGGCGAGTTTGTGTACCTGCAACAGCTGCAGCGCCACAACACCCTGCAGCCCAAGGCAAAGCCTGCTATTCTACGCATCACAGAGGTGAGGCCCTCAGGGGTGTTGCAGCTGCAGGGCCGCTGTGGTCGTACAGTGGAGGTGAGCATGCAGCACTGCTCTCCCTGCCCCCTGCCTGGCATTGATGGCAGCATTGATCCTTTGCTAGGAGCAGCAGATCCAGATGCACTCTGTGAGGTGTGTGGCAGCCTGAATGAGAGTCAGAGCCCGCTGCTGCTGTGTGATATCTGTGATGCTGCATATCACCTGCACTGCCTGCAACCAACGCTCGCTGGTGTGCCAGCTGGTCACTGGATCTGTCCTAAGTGCTGCAACCAGGGTTACACATTGCAGGATGCAGCACTCAGGGAGCAGCAGCGCGAGGAACTAACGGAGAGGGAAGCTGCACCTAACATGTTTCCAACTGCAGCGACTAAGAGGAGAGATGTGGCTGCTTCACAGTTGAATGGGCGTTACGTCAAGCAACCCTTCCATGATCCTGCCGTTGGCAAAAAGCGAGACTATTGGGGTAGGCTACATTACAGGGGGTCGGAGCATCGTCCATACTACTTTCAGGTGGTTTGGGAGGATAAAACCACCAATGCTGCATCCATGAAGGGTGTCAAGAAATGGCTGCAGCAGAAGGGAACGGCTCTGCCTGCTGGAGTTAACATACCTTCACTGGCTGAGGTTTCAACAACTGCTGCAACTGCCAGCAGTGACATGCTAGCTGGAGCAACTGCCGGCAACACTGCTGCTGTGTACTTGGATCCAAACGCCATCAAATCAGCTGGGAGCTCTGTGCGTGTTACTGCTGCTGACATTGTTGCTGCCATGAAATGCTTAGAGTTCAGCTTGGCACAGGAAATCTGCAACCCCTGCGCTACCAGCACTGACTGGCAACGGGCTTTCCAGGCAGAGGGAACCTTGACCAGCAACGGTGAGCCCACTAGCCCTGCTTCTGTTATTTTCATGGCTGCTGCTGGAGTTCAGCTGCAGCAGCTGTGGAGTTGGCTAGAGCAGGCACCCGCTGCTTTGCTGGTTTGTTTCTTGCCTTCTAAACAGCTTCCAGCGCAGATTGCTGGGGCTGTGCAGCAGCTGCGTGCTACACAACGGAGTGTTTTCTTACCTGCTGATACTGGAGTTTGGCTGGTAGCTTGCTTTGGAGCACTGCCGCTGCGTCACTGGCTCAAGGGCTGGTGATTTACTGGTTTGTCACTGCATGCCTAGCTGGAGGCTAACCAGCTACTAACAATACTGTGGAGCAGCTGGCTCAGCACTGAAGCTGCTGGAGTTCTTTCTTGTGCCGCTGCCTCCCATCTCCTCATGTAGGCACCTTGCTCTCAGGAGTGCCCAATGCAACAGGGGATTGGGGGGGCAGGGGGGAAAAGCATACAGCATACATCAACATTGCATTGCATTGCATAAGTTGTGGCGCTAATGTATTTTTTTACTGTTCAGGTGATGGCCAACAAAAAACAAACACCAGGCAAACAGCTCAGCTATGCAGAGCGGGAGCAACTGCGTCAACAGGCAAGGGAGTCCACACCACCAGCCCCGCAGCTGGCCACAGCATCAGAGCCAGGTGCCCCCTTTGCAGCAGGAGACACCACTGATCACCAGGTGGAAGTACCAGCAAAAGCACTGGAGAAGCTGCAAGAATGGATCCCTGAAAGGATGTCACTGCTAGGAGATGCTGTCTACGACGTCTTCCCAACTGGGTTCCGTCTGGGCTGGGAGGGTCTTATGGGGGAGCACATGGAACTGAAGGACCAGGTGAACCAGATGCAGGTTGAATTGGAAGCATTCAAGGGCCGGGTGGACGACAACCCCAACCTGCGAGAGCAGATCAACCACATGGAAAAAATAACAAAGGTGCTGAGAAACAGGGTGCAGAAGGAGCGAGCTCACGCTGATAACTGCACTGCAGCGCTGCACCTGCAGGAGCGCAAATATGAGGTGCTGGTTGCGGCAGGCATGACCCTCATGCAGGACGCTCAGGGTGTCACGCCGGCGCTCACAGCATTTAACTCATCAATGGCAAAATTTGTGCAAGTGCTGTGTCCCGCTCAGTCAGAGCCAGTGTCGGAGTCAGCGCCAAGGGGCAGGGTTGCCATTCATCGGGTGAGGCAGGTTGCATCGTCAGCAGCAGCTGCAGCTGCAGCCGCTGCTGCTGGTTCCCAGCAGGTGAAGAGGCCACGCCTGGCAACAGCAGCTGCTGCACCAGCACCATTAGAGGCCGCTGGGCCTGCGGCTGAGTCTGCAGCTGAGCCTGTAGCTGAGCCTGTAGCTGAGCCTCTGCCTGCAGTTGCAGCAGTAGCAGAGGTCGGAGCAATTGGTGCGGTGTCCGAAGAGAACCTTCTAGATTTCAAAAGTGATGAGGAGCACACCTCCGCCTAATTGGGTTTAATATTGGCCTTGGGATGGTATTTTGTTTGGTATTACTCTGCACTATGCATGTCCTGCAGTTTGGCTTGCTTTCTGGCTTCTGAGATTGATTGTGAATTTCATTCATGCATGCCCACAGTTTGTTTTGGCATGTTTATGTTTATGTTGCATTTTGTGCATATGCTACAGATTCGACCTGCTCTCTGGTTTTGGGGGGTTAATGGCCACATGCTACTGCTTGTGCTTATACTGCAGTTTGGCTTGTTTGGTGCTCCAAACTGCAGTGGGGGGGTGTAAAATGCGTTTCAAGCTAGCTGTCAACAGAGTTGCAGCTGGTCTGTTTGGTGTTAGTAAATTCATATCGATTTGCGATACAGCATTGTGTGTGCATACAACAGATGTACAGTTGTACTGCCTGGCAGTAAGCAGCAGTACAAACGTATCGCCTGCCCCTTCTTCAAGCAGCCGCCTGTTTCATAGGGGCTATTGCAGCTATCTGACGCTGCACAGATCTGTCACGTCAGCTGACGCACCCGATGACTGCACTGTCTGATTGCTGCAGTGCAGTGGTGCTTATTATGTTCCTGTAATAGAGTCAATGCACGTTGCAGCAGACCCTTTTCCAGGTTTGATTGCGAGCTAATCTCAGCTATGGTTATGTTTCTGCGCCATGCTGCATGGCAGGATCGATGAGTATTTAGATTAATAATTTGCATGTTTACAATACAGTTGCGGTGCTATTTATGATGATTGCATGTGTTTGCTAGAAGCTACTTTGATAGCAGAAGTTTGACCGGTGTTCACCGATGGCACCGATAGTGCGTTTGGCACCCAATTGCGGTAGTGCCTGGTAGATATGATGTATCTATGTTTTGGTATGATGATTACGTGGCTTTCACGCCAGCGGTGGCCACGATTGCTGGCTCACCAACCACCCCTAGTGACACAGCTGCTTCTATTGGCTGTTTCTTGCTGTCAGTGTAATATGGTGCTGCATGATGTTGTGCAGCGCAGCATTGTTTGCCTCTATTTGACGCTATCGATTGAGAAGTTACCTGTTGGTGGTGTTGGCCCTCGGGTGATCTTCTCCACGTTTCTCACATATGGCTGTTCAACTTCCAGCCCTACTTGCTTATGTTCTCCATTCTGGACGCTTTGCCTTGCGCCCAGAATCCCATATGCTCAGGAAAAGTGCAGCAAATGTATATTACGGTGCCACGATGACAATCTGGTAACGTTTAGGCTGCAACTGTGTCCCACTGTGTCAAGCTGTGCCAAGCAGCAGTGCTGTCTCAGACAGGGAGTAGTCTTAGCCGCAAGCAGCAAGCTAGGACAGCCAGGTTGGCTGATTGGATCTGTGTTGTCGCCCGGTGCCAACTCGGCACTGCCAAGTAACGACTTATCGACTGGTGCTTGCCGCGCCAGATCAGAGATCAAAAGTTAAAATACAGCAATCACAGCATAATTACAGCTCAAGCCCGTGGCTGTAACGACTGTAAAATGCGTTTGAAGCTAGCTGTCAACAGAGTTGCAGCTGGTCTGTTTGGTGTTAGTAAATTCATATCGATTTGCGATACAGCATTGTGTGTGCATACAACAGATGTACAGTTGTACTGCCTGGCAGTAAGCAGCAGTACAAACGTATTGCCTGCCCCTTCTTCAAGCAGCCGCCTGTTTCATAGGGGCTATTGCAGCTATCTGACGCTGCACAGATCTGTCACGTCAATCTGCTGCACAACCTGCAACTGGTACTGCAGCAGCAGCAGCAGCAGCAGCAGGAACACAGCTCAGGCAAGTGCAGTGCAGCAGCCACCTCAGTTGGCATTTGACCCGACAGTGGTGCCATACATTGCAGTGCTGCACTCACAGCAGCAGCAGCAGCAGGAATTGCAGTGTTCATCAACCACTCAACAGCCAGTACAGCAGCAGCAGCAGCAGCCAGGGGCGTGGCCGCAGGTTGTTGGTGTGGTGTGTGGCGATGCTGTGCAGCTGCTGCCCCAGCTGCAGCGGCAGGACGTTATATTCATAGACCCGCCTTGGGGGGGACCCAACTGCAACCAGCGGCAGCAGCAGCAGCACAATGTAACCAGCAGTGGGCGCTTGATGCAACAAGGGACAGCGCACTGTCAGCAGCAGCAGCAGCAGCAGGCAGAGCAAGATATAGAGACCGACTCTGGCAGCAGTCAAGACGATTATGCCCCACTCAGCAACCAACAAGCAGCCCTTGGGCATGATGCACAATGGTCTCTAGCAGTGCCTGCTGCTGGTGTTGTTGGTGCTGCAAGTGGGACTACGACTGCTGCTGCTGGATTGCAACTGGGTGGGTTGCCTCTTGCTGAGCTTTGTATTCAGCTAGCTGCAAAGTGTAGCGTGCTTGCTATCAAGCTGCCCAGCCGCTGTGCTGACCTGGACTCTTTCTGCCGGGCCGTACTGGCGGGAATGACGCAGCAGCAGCAGCAGCAGCAACTGCCTAATGCACGGCAGCAGCAGCAGCGGCACAGCACTGGTGTGGCAGTCAGGGCACACGTTGGCAGGTCTGAGTTGCTGCTGTTCATGCAGCAGCCGCAGCAGCATGATGAATCAGGCTTAGGCCTGCAACAGCAGCAGCAGCACATGGGTAGGCGGCTGCGGCAGTGCTTGAACGCGCACCAGCAGCAGTCTGCCAGCATGATGTTTGGCTGATTGTGCTGGCCCAGCATGATTTGTCAGCCGCTGTATGCACGGTGCATTGGGCTGCAGTGCTGTCAGCAGGCTGCTGCCGTCAGCGTCATGCTCAGCAGCTGCATTCATTTGACTCAAGCAGGCTTCAGAAGTGAGTGTTTCTACTGTGTAACCTCCAAGTGTTTCTACTGTGTAACCTCCAAGTCTGTACAGTGGATACACACAGGGTTGATAGCGGGACCAGCAGGCTGATAGTTGATGTGTAACCTCTTGGCTGTGTCGCCCGATGCTTGGGTTTGATCAAACCTGCATCTGCTGCTGCCGTGCTGTGATGCTGTCATACAGCTTTGCGTCTCCAGAGCGCTGAGTGACCCACGAGGTAATAAACTCTGCCAGCGCTCAATAAGTGCCCTTGGCCATACGCTGCTGGCTGTTGTCAGAGATGAGGTGAAGCTGCAGGTTGAACGTCACGGCAGCAGTAGCAGCAGCAGCAGGTTGAAATTCATGGCAGCAGTACCTGTTGCTATAACAACGGCAGCAGTACACAGCAGCGCGGTTGTGGATTGGTGCCTCAGGGTGTAGTTGCTGCTGCTGCAGGTGAAATGTGTCTGCTACTGCCTGATGTCTATGCCACACACGGCAGGCTGCCGGCACCGACTGCCAACTATAACGTGCACGTCCACACCACTTCACCTGCTGCAGCTAAGACACCAGCAACAGCTACTGGATAACAACAGGCTTTTCTATGTATATACAAGACGCTCACCACAAGCACGTTAACCCACTTGCCGTCCTCCTACTCACCATGGTTTCTGGACTGTCCTGGCTGCCACATGCCAGGCAGGCTGTGTCAGGGTCAATGGCATCCCCCACACCCTCTGAGTCACTCATGATGGCCCTGCAAGGCAGTCAGCAAAATTGGGATGCATAATAAGGTGTTTACAATGGCACATATGTTGTTGAGAAAGTACGGCAGCATGATCAGACAATGCTGAGAGTGTGAACATTGCTAAGCAGCGTTATGGTGTGGCCAGCCTCATTGTGTGAAGTTTTGAATGTTTCCGCACATTGTATCTGCATGTATGGAAGAATGCATGTGTGGTTTGCTGTACTTTGCAGCAGGCAGCTAAGCAAGAGGTATTGCTGCATGGAGTTTTGGCTTTCTTTCACACATGTCAGCTGAGTTGCATTGGTGTGCATGCCTCACTGTGTATATTTGGTGCTTTAAACTGCATTGTTCTGCCTTCTTGGCAAGTTCACAGCAGACCACACACTGTGTGCTGCATTTTGCTGGCAACGCTGTTGTTGATTGTGCAGTCATGTCAATGTCGCTCACCTAGATCAAAATAGTCTCAACTAGGCATGGACGAGGCAGCCAACTGTGATTTTGGTGGCTACAGGAAGCACCTGTGTAATAATAATAATAATCAATCCTTGTAAGCCATACCTTTCGGCATCGGCAACCGCGCCTCACCCACTGGGGAGGCGGAAAGCAGACTGATTATTCTCTCTATTTTCGGTGTAAGGTAGACCACCCAGACCCTTACACCCCTTCCTAGGCAGCATGTGGGAATCACCCCATACGGTGGACTGCATACCTAGCAGGGCCGGTGTGTATATAGCCAGCAATCGACGGAGTCCTGCGGAGAGTCGCGAGGACATTAGCAGCATCCTTCCTTCGGCTTTCGCCGACTGTATCCCTGAGTCCAGAGACATACTGCTTAGGCTCAGAATCGAACCTGCAACCTTTCGGCCACTGTTCGTCCGTCATCACCACTGCGCCACGTGTTTAACGTCCCGCCGGACAAGCACCTGTGTGTGGTGCTGTTCATTCTACTGCTGGCGTCCGGGCAGCATTGTGAACATTGGATCGCTTTATAATTGAATTATTGCATTAATTACACGTTCAACACTCTCCGGGGTTTAGTCTCCAGTTTGTTTTGTGATAGGCGTCAGTTGTGGACAGTACCGCTTCCTGTGGTGATAGTATCCACGTCATCATCATCATGTTACCCATTAAGCCATAGCATCAACGCCATCGGCCATGGACAGTACCGCTTCCTGTGGTGATAGTATCCACGTGTAACTTCTCTCTCTCATATGCAATATGACGGCCTAGCATGCTCTGGATCTTGTTGAATTCAGAGTTACCAGCAGACCTGAGCCCGAAGCTGAACAGCTGATTTTAGGTGTGACCACAGACCAGAACGTCATGACTGAATGGTATAAAAATGTCCAGTCACCCAGCGTCCCACCAAGCGTACCGAGGAGCTGCATGCAGTTGTGCCACTTACACAGCACACCAGCAGTTCAACAACGCTGGACACAACAGCAATCACGTCTTGCGTGGGCAATCATAGCATAGACGCACGATAGTGCCATGGGTACTGCGATCAATACTCTGGCCCACCACATTAAATAGACAGACCCTCACTTGAGCTATTCACGGCTCGCCATGCTGTTCTGGTCTGGCACACACTCAACGCCCACCCTGCCATATCCGCCTGTGCTGTCAGGATGAGTCGCCTAATGGTGTTGCTAGCCACAAACACCCACCACGCACATGCATATGCTGTTGCGCATCAATTTCTTGAGCACCAGATTCACCCAACTACACACACATGGTGTGCTTACGTTGGCACTCGAACACACCACATGTGAATAGCTCAAGAAACTCAGAATGCTTTACAAAATGGCGCCGAACACCTTGCCACCGACCATTTTAGCTGCCCCAATTCCTGACCCCTTTATCCATGCCATCACCTGCCTGCCAGTGCTGTGCGGCTCCAGGGGCATCCCACGCCGATCCATTTCTGCCCATATGGCCGCTGCCTTGGCTTTAGACTCATTGCATTTTCTCAAGGTGCGCAGCGCCATGGCTATGCCGCCTGCTGCCAGTGGTACGAAGGCAGCGCTGATGCCCATCGTGGGTACTGCCAAACTCAGCCCTGTAGCCAATGCACTGGTGCTGCTGGACATTCCGAAGAGTCCCTGGAAGTACCTATAATTTGCCTTGTCGTAGTAGTAGGTGAATGCATCTTGCAGCTCCCACATTGGATAGCACTGCAGCTCAGCACCACTGCTCCAACCAACATACGCCGAGAAATCCTCGTCTTGCGGCTTTTTCATTAGCTTATAATTCTCATCAGTTAAACTTGGCATATGAAGTTTGAAGTTTGGGCCAAACCAGCCAGCACGGCCACGTTTGCTGTCCTTGAGCCTATCGAACGTTAGGTAATCGTGACGATCAGACATCCTGCTTAGGTCACGCTTCAGCCTTTGTGACGCGTCTGCGGTGGTTGCGAGGCCACAGTGCGTATAGCTCTCGAGTGGTGTATCCTGATCAGAATGCCGCAGTGGTTTTCTGATGTTCACTCTCCTTTACGGGTCTCAGACCATTAATGGACCCGGCAGGTCACGAAGGTGAAGATCACCAACAGGGGTGTGCAATTTCAGGGTTTGGGCCTCTGTGAAAGCAATTTCACTGAAAAAGTGAAAATTTCAGAAATTTTCCCTTGAAAGTGAAAATACTGAAACGATGCAGACGCAGCTTCAAATTCAAACTGGGGAGCAGGCGCGCGTTGGCCTTGCACGCTCTAGGCAAGCTTTAGATGCTGGAAAAAGTCCCGATAAAAAGAAATCGAAGACGTCTGTGCGTAGCTTTGCCCATGTCGCCACCACCAAGCAGTCTGACGGTTCGATTAGATGCAATCATTGTGGCAATAGCTGCTCTGAGAATATCACACGCCGTAAAGGGCACTTGCTTAAGTGCAGCGCTTTTCTTAACAGTCATGAGGCACAGGAAGCAGCCAGCAAAGACGAGGAACTAAAGGCAGCACTAGAACAGCACAGGTGGGTGTTGCTGTCTATGCACTGTCGATCTATCTGCATGCACATATGCTTAAGAATATTTTCCCTACAGGGCCAAGAACCCTGGAGCACAGGCTCTGCAGCGCCAGCT
Organism: Tetradesmus lagerheimii; assembly: GCA_902809745.2. Classification (NCBI taxonomy): domain Eukaryota; kingdom Viridiplantae; phylum Chlorophyta; class Chlorophyceae; order Sphaeropleales; family Scenedesmaceae; genus Tetradesmus; species Tetradesmus lagerheimii. Next base: position 101,276 of record CADDIJ020000077.1, read on the forward strand.
GCAGCTCACAGCAGCAGCACCAGGCAGCAGCCATAGTGGCAAAGGCAGCAGCAGTAATGGTCGTGCACCATTTGTGAAGCAGTGGCCCAAGCTCAGTGAAAGTGAGATACAGGAGAAAGTGAAGGCCATTGCTGTGTGCTTTTACTCCTGCAACCTGCCACATAGCCTCATTGAACATGAGGACTTCAAGCGCATGCTTGTTACACTTGCACCCTATTTGGAAGGCAAGCTGCCTTCCCGCAAGCGCTTGGGGCAGATGCTCAAATCAATCGGAAGGTAGGTGTTGAATGACGGGCCTAGTATGAGGCACACATATATCATGTTGACACGTTTGTGTCGTGTTTGCAGCCGGCACTGTACTATAGAAAGTTCATGCAATAAAATTTGAAAAGTTTGAAAGCCTAAACCCTGCCGGCATGTAGCCCTCGCCATTAAAACCTGCGCTGATGGTTATATCAGAACAGCAAAAACCTCCATTACAATACAATGATGACAACAGATGCGCTTACCTAGAACCTCTGCTTCAAAACTTTTGACAGCATGACTGAGTCACATGCTGTTTTCAGCCCTTGGCCCAAGGATGCATGGTGTTTTTTGGGGGTGTAGCTGCCGACTAGATATCAACCATGGTATGCTGAACATATGCTGTATGGCCAGTCCAGCAATGACATGCGTAGCACAGCATGCTAAATTATATTCTACCCAACCACTAGGTCCATGTACTGTCCTACGCTTCCTGCACATCAACTTGCATAAGCGGCTGCTACAACAGTTCATGTTCATATCTCTGTTTTTCCTGCGCAGACTGCTATTCTGGAAGGTGCACTGGTACTACCTCCCTCTCTTGTGGCCCTGGCTGGCCCGTCCTGGGCAAGTGCACCAATGATAATGACTGCGTCACCCTCAACTGCATGAACTACGCACCAAATCAGTTTGGCACGCAAGTTGGCACTTGTGGAAAGGCAGTCAGGGACTATGGCTGTGGCAGTGATCAAGATTGCTACAGCAACAAGTGCACAGTAGCTGTTCTCAGCACAGCCACCAACTACTACTCTGGTGGGGCCTACAGGTCATGCGCACCAAGAAATGTGGAGTGCATGCGTAATGAGGATTGCAGCAGCGGCGTGTGTATAGGTGAGTGGTAGAGCTTTACAGGTTCCCACCTGGCAGCAAAGCAGGCCGGCCACAACTGGGGGCAGTTGAGCGAACCAATCTGCTAATTCTGCTGCACAGTGTGGCCTGCCAACTACGGTGCTCTGCTGCTCTGCACCATGCATGGTGCAGCTACATATGTAGCTGCACGCTGCCAGTATGGTAGTACCGTGTTGTACTGATCTGCACGCTGAACGAACATATTCATCATAGACTATCACAAGGTGACTGTTAGATGTTATTATGCTATACACAAGCCTGGTTACACACAGCCCCTCCCTTAAAGTACGCAGATGGCCCCAAGCGCCAGTGGCACCTAGTGCTGCTGGTGTGGCATCTGCGTAGCCACTTACGTGAGTTCACTCACTCAGTGCTTTACATTAGCATGCTTACACTGTACAGTGTACATGATAGCAGAGATATTTCTCATCATTGCCTCTAACTGGACGTTGACATCGCCTGTGCAGGTGGTAGCTGGGCCAACCGCAAGGTGGGGAGGTGCGCCATGAGTGCAAGAGATGTGACCTGCAATGACAACGCAGGTGGGTTGAGCTTACTACTTCATGATGAATGAGAAGAAGGTTGCACACTGCAGGACAAGGCAATATCTTGCAATGCACCTTACAGCACCGCATTGTTTGAGCAATTATTTTACATTGCAATGTATATTTACGACATACAACCGCTGGCAGTTGAAGCAGTGCTAAACATTTCAAATGTAGGTGGCACTGGCGGGCTGCACAGGCTAGACTCAGGCTGATTACCACCCAGTGGTGCTAGGGTAGTGCACTTTTGCACTGTGGCACAACTCACACATATGACAAAGCAGCCATTATTGACACAGATCGATTCATAATGTAACCCATCGTTGCTGCATGCAGAGTTAGCTGCTAACACTGCCCCTGTACTCCTGCTTGCAGATTGCCTGTCTGACCGTTGCACAAGTGGTACATGTGGCCCTCGCAACAATGCCTGCTACTCAAACAGCGATTGTAAGTATAACTGTGGTAGGGGCATGCAAAAGTGTCACACACAGTGCTTGTGTGCTCTCACAAGGCCATTTTACTAGTATCACCCAGCAGTTCAAACCATGTGGCATGCATGCGTGGCTCAGGCGCATGATGCAGCCTCCTTTTTGAAAAGTCTGAACAGAACATGTTGCTCAATTGTAAAGGTTTAAAACACTATGCCAGTAGCTTCTTGGCGCGTGATACTGCACTGTGCCACGCAACACATGGCGAGGGCTATGCTTTGCACAGGGTGCATGCGGCGTATGGAAGTGCTGAATCCTTGCTGATAGCCTGTTTGCTGATAGCCTGCCGGGTTCGACGCCTTGCCTCAATTAGCTGCTGCTGCTGCTCCTGCTGCTGCTGCTACTTTGCTGATTGACCATTCTGCTGCTGCTGCTGCCGCCAGGTCATCTTCAAGATGACGGAGTACGGCAACATCGCCTGTCTATTTCTGGCTTTTTCCTACTGCTGCTGCTGCTGCTGCTGCTGCTTCACTGACTGATGACTCTACTGCTGCTGCTGCCGCTGCCAGGTCATCTTCAAGATGACAGAGTACGGCAACACTGCCACAGGCCTGTTTGACAGCAGGGCATGAGGCGGATGAAAATGCTGTTTCCTTGCTGGTAGCCTGTTTTTCAAAACCATGTTGCTTTTCGGTCCAGTGCTGCTGCTGCTACTTTGCTCATCGATGATTCTGATGCTGCTGCCGCTGCCGCCGCCAGGTCATCTTCAAGATGACAGAGTACGGCAACATCGCCACCGGCCTGTTTGGCAGCAGGGCAGAGATGCACAGACGCGTCTACACGCACCAGTGAGTCAGCATGAGATTGCAGTACGCACTATGAACTGGGACACACAGAATCCAGCACGCTTTTCTGTGATGCTGTTGCGCCACTCTTGCTGCAATCACGACACAAACTAGCACGTTGATTCTCTGTAACAGTCGCTGCGATTCGTATCAACTTTTAGGATGCATTTGCATTTGCTGCCTGTTGTGCACATTACGGCGCTGAACCCAACGAATCCGCTGTGCTGCTTGTCCACGTACTTGCAGGAAGGTGAAGGTTGTTGAGTTCATGGTGTGCGAGGCTCTTGTGCACAGACATGTTAGTGCACAGCACGGAGATATCACACACCCTTTGCTGCTTATCCACACACTTGCAGGAAAGTCAAGGCGGTTGAGTTCATGGTGTGCGAGACGCGTGTGCACTCTCACGGTTGTGCACAGCACGGTTGTATCACATACACACCCTGTGCTGCTGGTTTGCACACTTTCAGGAAGGTGGAGGCGGTTGAGTTTATGGTGTGATCTGTCCCAGCGTTCCGTATGCGTTCGCACACACACGGAGGGATCACACAAACTGTGTAACTCTTCACACTTGCAGGAAGGTTAAGGCGGTTGAGTTCATGGTGTGCGAGGCGCTCGCGCTTGCGCAGGCGCCGCTGGGCCTGCGTGAGGCGGTTGAGAACAGCGCTGACATCAGCCTGTATTTGAACCTGGACGACAGCTTGCTGCCGCGGCTGCAGGCGCTGCGGCTGCATCCACACGACGAGCACTACGAGGCAGTGCAGCAGGTGGGACTGCAGACTGTATTTTTTTCTTGAAATTTCGCCAACAGCATGTGCCGATGAATCGCAAGCTGTCTGTTGCTGCTTCTATGTCATGTGCTTTATGCTCTTAGGTATCAGCTGACGGTACGAGTGCATGTGCATTGCTACTAGCCTAGGAGTCCTAGGCTCTGCGGCTGCATCCACACGATGAGCACTACGAGGCAGTGCAGCACATGGGCGTGTGTCTGAACCAGAACAATGACAACAGCATGTACTGATGCTTCTCGAGGCGTCGCTTGTTGTGCCCACACGATGAGCACTACGAGGCAGTGCAGCAGGTGGGACTGCAAACCAGCATAACAACAAAAAAGCATGTACTAAGGATCCGAAAGATGGCTGTTATAGTTGCTTCTGTCATGGGCGTTAGGCTTTTAGGTACGAGCTTCGAGTGCATGCGCACTGCACCCAGAGCAGATGGTGCATGATCCTTACCACTCCCAGCTCCCCTGGCCCGTGCTACCTGCTGGCTGTGTTTGCCAGGAGTCAGCAACTTGTCGACTCACACCGGCTTGGATTTGCTGCACCTGCCGCTGTGCATCAGGACTGCAAGCATAGAATCTGCCGCGGCGGATGGAGCATATATCTCAACCTCCGACGCCATCTGGGTTTGGTGCGTATCTTGCTTGTAAGATTGGTACATTTTGACGCAAGCGCCAACTGGCATGTACTGTTGTGCTGCACACCTGCTGCAGGCGCAGGAGCTGCTGCGGCAGATGGCAAGGCGGCAGCTCTACAAGTTTGTGCAGGAGGTGACAGTCACGCCAGCAGCACGCCGCATGTACAGCGGGCTGCCCACTGCCGAGGAGATCATCGGCTACCAGAGCTCAGCCAAGTTCGATGGAGTGAGCACCCCAGCTGTTGTGTTTTGTTGATTAGGATCTGTCTGCGTCTCTGTGTGGTGTGTGGTGTTGCTGGTGCAGCGACGGTGCTTGAAAAACCTGGAATGCTTTCCCGCTGCAGGCACAGCTGTTGCCAGAACGCTTATATTTGTCCCAAGCGGGCGGCCGTTTACACCCTCGTCTCACCCAGCTGTCGCTTGGTTTGAAAAGTTTGTCGCTGGACGGTTTTAATGTATGCCTGTGAGGGGCCTGCAGCAATGGCGTGTACACAGCTTTCACTAATTCATCTGCTGCACGCACAGCTGTCACCGGAATGCTGACGCTTGACCCTCGTACTTGGGTGGCTGCTCACACCTCATGCACCACCCGCTCCGCTGCAAACGTGCAGGTGCAGCTGCATGCACAGGATGTGATCATGTGCGAGATGCACATCGACCAGGGCATGAAGGAAGCCAACCCCATGGACACAGTGCTGTTCTAGTGAAATCCTTCAATCCTTCCTCCGCTGCAGGCACAGCTGTTGCCAGAATGCTTATATTTGTCCCAAGCGGGCGGCTGTGGTCACCTGGTGCATCGCCTGCTCTGCTGCAAAACTGCAGGTGCAGCTGCATGCACAGGATGTGATCGTGTGCGAGACACACATCGACCAGGGCATGAAGGAAGCCAACCCAATGGACACCGTGCTTTTCTCGTCTCATGTGTCGCCCGCTCTGCTGCGAAACTGCAGGTGCAGCTGCATGCACAGGATGTGATCGTGTGCGAGACGCACATCGACCAGGGCATGAAGGAAGCCAACCCCATGGACACAGTGCTTTTCTACCAGACACGTGACAGGGAGATGGGCGACAAGGCGTTCAAGATGCAGCCGTCAGATGTCAGCAACATGCTGGGCAGTGTCTACCAGGTGGGCGCAGGCAGCAGCTCTGCTGCTGTTGCAGTTGGTTGTGAGATGCGGTATGCCACAAGCGTCCCTGCGGCTGTTGTCATAGACAGGTGGTTGGGAAGCAAAGAGGACGCCAGCGTTACTGTATCTCATGGACATCTTCGTAGTCGTCATGTGTGCCCAGTTTTCTGTAAGCCTGTAATGTTACGCGTGATAGGGCGCACACGCACACAGTATGTTTTGGCGTGCATGTAGCAGAGCACGTCTGCAGGACATATTCTTGCAGCAGCCTCACAAACTGTACATGAGGCCTCATCTTCTTCCTCACCCGCACCCCACCCCACCCCACCCCACATACCCACATACCGTCAAAAGATATCGCCAACTCGGAAGCGGAACCCGCTGCTGCCATGCTCCTGCAGGACAAGAAGGTGCGCGTGTACAGCAAAAACCGCGACAAGACCTACTGCGCAGCGCTCAAGTACGCATTCGAGCAGTGGGCCAACGCAAAGCTCAAGACGCAGCCGCCAGGCACGCCCTGGCGCCAAACACGCAGCCAGCAGCAGCAGCAGCAGTTCAACTTGCAGGACGCAGCAGCAGCAGGGTTTGGCAGCTCTGGCAGGGTCAGCTGGGGTGCCAATGGCTTTGGATCTGGGCCTGGCTTGCCACCGCGCAGCGGTAGCGGCGCTGATCTTGCCTCTGCTGCAGCAGAAGCTGGTGCGGCTGCTGGCGCAGACGCAAACGGAGGTATGGAGCACGACGGCGTTGCGATGGTACTGCAGCTGGGGTCTCAGGGGGAACAGACGCTGCAGGTGCCCAGCAGAAAGCGCAGCTTGACACAGGACATGCAGTCGGCAAGCCAGCAGCAGCAGCAGCGCGGCAGCCAAGCTGGCAGTGGCGGCAGCAGGAGCGGCGGCTGCGGAGGAGGGTTTGGCAGTCAAGTGGATTGCGATGCAGACGTGGATGCGACAGCAGCAGTGGATGGGCGGCCGGTGAAGCAGAGCAAGAGTGGCAGCGGCGGCAGGAGCAGCAACAGCAGGGGTGGGGTGGGTTTGGGCTTGCCTGGCATTGCAGAAGATGCTGCAGAGGGCAAGTGAGGGGGGTTGTGGCGTGCGGTGTAGATAGATAATGGGTAGCCGAGAGGCTGTACATTGTTTGGTAGAGGCACAGTTTGCACAGCTAAGGCGGCCGCAGAAAGCATTGGCTGCACAGCTGTGTGTTTCAAGAGCTTGTAGAGTGCATGATCATGCAGCTCATGACATGCTGTGTTGATTCGGCACGTGGTATGCAGCTGCAGAAGCTGCAGCACTGCTGTTTGTTTCAGTCGGATCAGAGTGCATTCAGGAGGTTATGGGCATCACACTCAATGTGCAGGGCTGCCAGACACGCTTGCATGGAGAGTAAAACAGTGTACATGGGGTAGCACAGTGTGGTGGCATAGAGTAGATTTAAGATGCTTGAAAAGTCCGTTAATGGGTAACATGATGATGATGAAAAGTCCGTGTTCTGCATAGTATGTGTTTACAATGTGTACAGCTGGCATGTTTCAGAGGTCTATGAGCTACGGGACGTAGGCAGCGCTGCTGGCGCCTGTGGCTGGACACAATAGCATATACTGTGCGTGCGGCTAACACCAAGATGGCAATAGTCTGGCATGGCTCATCAGTCTTGCACGGATGGCTGGCTTTGCATGTAGCAGCTCGAACACAGGGATTGCACTGGCCGTGCATGGCCGCACATTGGGCGTGGTGTCATCACAGTGCACCTGCCTTGCAGCAAGCCTGGCTGCACCTGTACTGGCTGTACAGGTGTACTTGGGTGCGGTGTCCGACACACCGTGTGTGGACAACTGCAGATGTTCCTTGTGTGTGCTCACCGCAGAGCGGCTCCTGCAGCATATGCCTTGCAGTGCCCCAGGCATATGCATGGAACACTCAGGTGTTTGGACTGCAAATCGTGGTCTAGCAGGCATTGGTGCTATTTCGATTGATTGGAGCTTGAATCGGATTGGGCAGCTGCTGTGCTGGTGAGGGTTCTGCAAGCTAGCTGGCATGCAAGTGTACCAGGACTGAGTCGGACACTCACTGAGTGTGCTGGCAGCTGTGTCCTGCTGTACCCAGCACTCACAGCAGGTTGCCTTGCCAGTACAGCTGCTCTTTCTTTGCATGCTATGGCGTTACCGCCTCGTTTTCTTGATCCCCTATTTGTACCATAGTATGGTAACCATACCCTGCTGATGGAACTGCTGTCACAGCACTGCTGGATGTGGATGTTTGATCCGAAACCTGGGTTGCCAGAACGACACAATTCAGGGGTAGATCTAGCCACGAATGTGTATAACGTGATGTAAGAATGCTTTATGCCGCGTATCACGAGCAGACGGTCCCAGACCACGCCAGAGAGCCGACTTTGTTCAGGTGCTACTGGCCAACCTGAAACTTGCCGAACAAAGTACTACATCAGCAACAGTATACTATCTTTTGTATGTTGTCTGGAATCAAAACAATTTCGACAAGCTGCAAGTTCAAACCTCTGACCGGCAGGGTCTTGTGTGCACCGCACCCGTCGTAACCGCTTCATGGGGCTGCAAATAGCTGATCCGGTTGATGCTCTTGTAAACTTCGACAGATTAGTATCGGCTTGACAATCAAGCCTTTAATAAATGGTATATTGCGCTTGTCTGATCAACTGCAGGCGCTGGCGTCCGCGTGGGCCCCCGGGGTCTGCTGCTGCCGCGCTTCCTGCGCAAGAAGCTGCTCAACGCCGTCATGCGGCCCTTTCCCGACCCCGCTGCCAGCGTAAAGAAGGATGTGTGGCTGCTGCGCAACGCTCCGCTGATGCCGAAGGAGATTCCCATCTATGGCATGGTGTATGATGTGCGGACGGGGCGCATGCACCATGTGATGACGTCACCAGCAGGCAAGGCCTGAATGCTGCCTGCATGCTGCACAGATGGCAGTTGACCAGCTGTGTTACAAACCATACCACACGAAGGACATTTTCGTCTATGGCATCGTGTATGATGTGCAGACTGGGCGCATGCACTATGTGCTGACGTCACCAGCAGGCAAGGCATGAATGCTGCCTGCATGCTGCACAGTTGGCAGTTGACCAGCTCTGTTACAAACTATACCACACGAAGGACCGTCCGGAAATTTTCCGTCTATGGCATGGTGTACGATGTAAAAGTAATAGCAGCACCCAAGCAGCAAGGCATGCAGTGACACCCTTCGGTGTGCAGACTGGGCGCATGCACCATGTGCCACATCACGTCAGTGACATCACCAGCAGGCAAGGCCTGAATGCTGCTGGCGCGGCATCATGGAATTGAGTGCCAGCGGGTGTACCGTGGCAGTTGGCAGTTGACATGTGACTGAGTGTCTGATAAGAGGATGTTATGGTGCCGCCATCAGCGACCAGTACTAGCGATGCATCTTGCCGTGCGCAGCTGGGCACTTGCTGCTGCCGGGCGCAAGCGTCGGCTGGACAAGTTCAGCAGGACGCATGCCACGCATGGCCTCCACCTGGCGGCGCCAGGCAGCGGCTGCCTGAATGTAATATGTATGTTGGTTCAGGCAGTTGGGGTTCAACCTATGGCATCCGAGCTGGGCTCATCGTTGTTGTGCGAGGGATTCTGGCCGATGCTTCCCAGAATGAGCTATGAACTGCCATTCCATTTGGAGTGGTGGGTTTGACCCAGCCGAGGGGAGCCGTGATAGCCAGCTTGGCATCATGAATCAGGTGTTTGAGTTGGGTTCAAGTACATACTTCGCCATCCCTAATCGTAGTCTTATTTGCAAGATTTGCAGGAGGCAATGTGGAATCACGATTGCTGTGTGCTTGCAACCAAGCCGCACCCTGCTCAGCAGCGGCTGATCATCAGCACTGCTGAGCATCATACTCAGCAGCGGCTGATCATCAGCACTGCTGAGCATCATACTCAGCAGCGGCTGATCATCAGCCCTGCTGTTCAGGGTGCGGCTTGGTTGCAAGCACACAGCAATCGTGATTCCACATTGCCTCCTGCAAATCTTGCAATTGCCGTGGTTGGCGTATACGTACACTCCACACTGTGCCATCTCTAGGTACCATTTGAAGCTGAACCGTCCTCCCTCAGCCTATTTTGTATGATGAACACAACTGAAGGTAACAGCTGCTCTCGCATACCCGCAGGCGCAAGTACATATGCATGCATGCACATGCACATCTGCCAGGTCAGCAAGGCGGTCAAGCTTTCAGCAACATGACAGCCTTGTGCGTGTGCGCGATGCAAATACAAGCGCAAGAGATGAGATTCTGATAATTCTCTTGGATGTCTCCGCGTATGCACCACAGCAGAAGTTCGGAAACATCCTCCAGTTTACGTGACCATTCACCGCCAACACTGCCGCAGTACGTTCGTCTGCGGTCACTTACTGAACGTAATCGTGATACATATTTACATGTCAGAACCGTCTGGGGGAGGTGCTGCAGCCATGGGGCCACCAGGGGCTGGTTCTGTCCAGCCAACAACAGCAGGTGCAAGCATACTAAGAGCTAACGAATTGCTGACCAGTGCACCCAAAGACGCCACCAACAACATGTATTTTGGCTTTCAGGCGCTGGTGCGGGTGCAGCTGGTGCTGCGTGGTGGAGTGGCATGAGGCAGCAGTTCTTGCAGGTGCAGCAGCATCTGTGGGAGCGCACACAAGCAGCATCGGTGCACATACAGACCGCAAGCAAGTCATGGAAGCCACTCGACCTGTCGAAGGGACTTGGTGAGTCTTTGTTTCTAGCAGTAACAGATGTGCACACTCAGCATCACTGAGCGTCGGACCTGTTGAGCCAGCCCCATGATAGGGTGTGGTTTAGCTGGCATGCTGTACGTGCTGCAGAAACTTCAACACTTACAAGATCCCAGCAATCACGTGCCAGCCTGGCTATATATCTTATAAGCAGCAACTGTGTGTGCAAGGCAGATACTTGCTGTCAGCAGCTGCACTCAGTGCAGTTGCTGCAAGCAGCAGTGCACTGAATCTTCTGCCCAGAGCAAGCGCTGGCTATACTGCTTATGCTCAGCTGCAGCTGCTGCTGCGGCTGTTGTGTGCCGCCTGTCTGTCCTGCAGGCATGAAGGTTGATGTTGACTTTTTGAACCCAACAATCAGCGGCATTCGGCAGCAGTGGCAGCAGCTGCCAGAGCCTGTGAGAGACGTGCTGCCATATGCAGGTGCGGCAACAGCACAGAGGACCCCCACGATACAGCAACAGCCTAAAAAGCAGCAGCTGCAGCAGCAGCGATAGTCTGAACAGCAGCAGCAGCAGCTGCAGCTGAGCAGTCACAAGGCTTGTCTCAACCACGAACATGCAGGGGAGGTTGCAGGGGAACAGACACTTGTCAACCGTGGAACCAGCGCAGCCCATACACTCACGGTACATTCAACAAGCAAGGAACATGCACTTACAACAACTGACCTTAGCAGCATGTCAAGTGCAGTGCACTCAGTGCACCGCAGTGGTGCCAGTGATGCGCAAAGTGCAGCACCACCTGCTTGCAGGAACGGCACTAGCAGCAGGCATCAGCTGCCCAGCAACACCTCGAGTGTAACACAATCGTTCCCTGCTGCCTGCTGTCCTGTTTTTGGTGCACATCATCATCATATCACCCATTCAAGCCATAGCATCAACGCCATCTGTTTTTCGTTGCAGGAGTGGCGCTGGCAGCAGGTGTCAGCGTGCAGCGGCTCTATGGCGATCAGCTGTCGCAAGCGCAGCAGCGCTACGGGCACTTGCGAGACGACCATGCGCTGCTGCAGGCCCAGTTCAAACAGGTTGAGGCGCAGCTGGCTCAGCTGCAGGACAGGTATGTCATGTTACAGTTACGGTTGTATATTGGTGCGCCCAACTGCTGCTATGTATTCGGCAGCTCACCCGCTGATTACATTCCAGCTGTGTTAACGTTCTCTGCTGTTTTCTTTGCAGGAGGCGTAGGGGACAGCAGCCTCTTACAGCATTGAATGCTGTAGCCATCTCTGTGTTGCTCTTGTAAAAGCAGCAGCATTCTAGCAGGAAATCAAGCAGAGACACCCGACCCTGCATGCAATGCGCTCCTGCAAGCAACTGATGTGGCACCAGCGACGTGGCACCACTAGGCATCACACACGCTGATCACATGTCATGACACATATAAATATCGTGCTCTGCTCTTGTTCCTGCAGGAGGAGTGGCGCCGGGCTGGAGCTACCACGAGCGATGTGACGCCACTAGGCATCGCACCAGCTGATTACATCATATGCGTGCTCTGCTGTTGTTTTTGTTGTTCTTTCAGGAGGAGTGGTGCGGGGCTGGAGCTACAGATGGCAGAGGCAGTGGCAAGGTCAACAACCGCTGCAGCAGCTGCTGCCGAGGCTGCTGCAGCTGCAGCGGCTGCAGCCGCATCTTGCGCTGTGCAGGCGCCAGGCACGAACAGCAGCAGCAGGAGGGCAGGGTAACGGCGGCACAGCAGCGGCATCTTTGAACACTTGCTTGACCAGTCAGGCCTACATAAGGTGGTATACTACCAGTTGTAGCTGGCAGAAGTGGCGGCAGCACAGTGTTGTTGGTTCCTGGTTGTCAACTGATACAAAGATCTCCCTTTCAACAGCACTCAAGGCTACAACTGGCATTTGGTGTCGCTCTTGATGGCAGCCACCTCTGTTGCACTTTTGTTGCTGGTGTGAAGGACGCTCCAAACCCTGGATGCGTAAAGTCCTGACCAAGCAGGCAAAGCGGGCGCGACCCTGCACAATACAATCAATATTATTGTTCTTGTGTGCACTATGGACAAGAATCTCCGCAACGGCATAGTCCCAATGCGTGGAGGAGGACGCTTGTAGTGCACGCACGGTTCTTGCCAGGTCAAGTCCTGGTGAGCTCGAACTTCGCATTGCATCCAATATATATGTACAATAATCACGTATCAAGCGTTAGTGATAGCTGAACGTGCTTGCATGCCTTCACAAGCAAGCTAAGCGTGTGTCTGCTGCTTTGCTACCCCTCTCGTAAAGAGTCGCACCCCAAAGCGCAAGACTACACATTGCCGTGCAATTGAGTAAAGCCAACCTTCAGTTCTCATGGTTGTGCTGTCCGCTGCTCTCTACATACACAGTGCAACCAAACAACTACCATCTCCAGTGGTGACCACCAGCAGCAGCAGCAGCAGCAGTAGGCTAGCTGTCTCACCAGACAACCCAGCAAGCAGTCGAACTCCATCAGCATACATGACTGTGACAGACAAAGCATCTGACGAGCGCAACGACGACAAAGATGCAGCAGTAGACATCCCGCCAGATGCCGTGGACTCCAGCAACAGCAGCAACACTGCCTGCAGCAGCAGCAGCAGCAGCAGCATCTATGACTTGTTGAGTCCGCGCAGGCACCACAGCATACTGCTGGTGGCGGCCTTTGCTTCAATGCTGGTGCCCTTCTCAGACACAGTGTACCTGCCAGCCCTGCAGGTGAGATTATATCAGAGAGGGCAGGGCAAGGTTGGCAACTGGTCAGCAGGTATTGTGTGCAGGGCGGCGGGCATTTGACATTGTCACAACTACACGAAGGGGTGACGGGGTCATATAGCACACAGAAAGGATTTTGATGACCCAAGTCAGCTGCTGGCGTGCTCTCATAGTAATGACCTGGGTGTGGCAGAGCTTCAGCAAAGATGTTCCAGGGCAGGCAGCAGACGCTTGAAATCAACTGCAGTGATTTTGGCAGCAGCAGCATTGTTGTGCCTGTAATTAGCCATGTCTGCAGCAGCAGCAGCAGCTGTCTCTCCATCTGCCAGGTTCGCACTGTGCGGCTTGCACATCATCTGCTGGGGTGGACCTCACCCATACTTGCCCAACCTGCTCCACCCCTGCCCTGCCTGGTTCTGTGTGCATACTGCATGCCGCACGTCATATGATTGTGCCCAGGTGATCCAAGATGATCTGAAGACGTCACCTGAGCTGGTGGCTGCCAGCGTCAGCATCTACATGGTGCTGGTGGGCCTGGCAAGCTTGATATGGGGGCCAGCCAGCGACAGGTGCGCTTTGACAGTTGTGCTTGGGTCAGCTGCATGGGTTGGCTGCACAGGATGGAGGGAAAGCTGCAACCAGCGACAGGTGCGCTTCGCCCGTGATAGCAGCAGCACATGTGCTTTGGTTGGTTGCAGGGGTTGGCTGCCCATTGCTGGGAAGGCTGCAGCTAGGATGGGTTGCTTGAAATGCTGGCATCAGCAACATGGTAGTGGGGGCCAGGGGGCGGGGGAGGCTTGCGAGCTTGATCTGGGGGCCAGCCAGCGACAGGTGCGCTGTGCCCGCGATAGCAACAGCAAATTTGTAGGGGACGCGATCTATACTTGCTATCTGCTTCATTCTGGCATGACATGTTGTTCTGCTGCTGCATCCGTGAGGAGTCAAACTGCTGAACTTTGTATGCTGCGTGTACTGCCTGTAGGTATGGCAGGCGCATTGTGTACTTACTGTCTGCTGTCGCATTCATGGGCGCTACTTTCGGGTGCATCTTTGCACCAAACGTATCTGTGCTGGTGGCGTTCAGGGCGCTGCAGGGAGCAGGAGGTGAGACATGTACCAGATATCTTGGGCTTTTTGGAAGCTGAGGAGTGATACCAGATATATCTGAGGGAGTGTATGCCGTGTCTGGCGAAAGGCCTGAGATATGTTTGGTTCTGCATCAGATATGTGTGACACTGACGAAGCAGACCACAGTGACATAAGCAACAGTGTGTGGACATGTTGACAACTTGCTTGAACAGCATGCCATATTTGCTGCTTTGCCGTGCTGGTTCCGGGCGCTGCAGGGAGCGGGAGGTGAGCGTGTAACTGACATGTGGTGCCTGTATGACATTGACATTCATGCTGTAAAGGGCATCCAATGCGTGGCGCATGCTAGATACTCGTGTCGCAATTTTTCAATGTTACATTGTGAACAGACGCTTAGTGAATCACATGGTTGTTATATCAATATGGCATTCAATACACAGTGTGTACCCGCCCACTAGCCAGCAGCTATTGGTGCTCCTCGCTTCCTCCTGTCACTCCCTCTGTGCTCCTGCTGCTGCTGGCTTGACTTGCAGTTGCCGCCTTCCTGACCAACGGCAATGGAGGTGAGCCAAAGCTGCTTGCTGGTCTCTGCTTGGTCGGCTTGTATCTTGTGTATTTAGATTCTTCTTGGTCCATGAGCAGTAGAGCTGGCTAGCTGCTGGGTGGCTAGTTCTTCCTACCGTTCCATTAGCATCCATGTACGCCGAGTGCAAAGGGCGTGTTGCTCTCAAGATAGCTTCTACCAATCACAAATAACCATGATGTGGCTGCGTTTTTTGGTCGCTTAAGCTGTGCATACGCTGGTGCTGCCCCTGCCACTGCCCTGCCCCTGCTACTGCTGCTGCTGCTGCTGCAGTGATTGCTGACATCTACCCCCCCAGCCAGCGTGGCACTGCCTCTGGCGCCTTCATGATACCGCTGCTCATCGGGCCAGTCATCGGGCCGCTACTGGGGGGCGGTCTCTCTGACGTGAGTTTCAGCTGCGTAAGGCCGTAGTTATTTGACGTGCACTGCAATGCCGCATGTTTGTGTGACACACTGTGTGGAACTTGCATGCCGTGGCGGTGTGCCAGCGTTGCCTCTGGTGCCTCCATGATTCCGGTGCTCATCGGGCCGGTCATTGGGCCACTGCTGGGGGGCGGCCTGTCAGACGTGAGTGCTAGGTTTCTCACTGCTCACAGACAGTAGAAGTTAGGGGTTCGCAGTGCAATGCCGCATGTTTGTGTGTGTGAGACATGTATGCCATGGCATGTGCCAGCGATGTCGGAACCTGCTTGGTCTGGGGCTGTGGCACTGCCTCTGGTGCCTTCATGATCGCGCTGCTGATTGGGCCAGTCATTGGGCCGCTACTGGGGGGCGGTCTCTCTGACGTGAGTACATTGCTATGGGTTGGTTGTTGGCATGCACTGCAATGGCGCATGTCTTTATGGTGTGAGTTTGATATGCCCGTGGCGCTGTGCCAGCACTGATGTAACCTGCTGGATATTGGATGGAGGGTTGACTGCTGTGAGGTTAGACGCTTGCTCCGGCATGCATCGTTGTGATATGTTTCTGTCTAGTGTTTAGTCATTGCTCTGACACTGGACAGCTGCTGGTGAGGCGGCTGTCGTTGTGAGTGCAGGTGCCTGGCTGACTTCTATTGCTATGGTTTTTGCCTATGATGGTTGAATGCTACTGCGGTGATGTGTGCAGGCTCGCTGGCTGTCATGTCAAATTCTGCTGCTTTGCAGGCGTTTGGCTGGCGCAGCACTTTCATGGCACTCGCAGCATACGGGGCCCTAGCAGCAGTGCTCATTCTGGCCTTCGTACCAGAGACGCACCAGTTCTTGGTGTTGCGGCAGCTAGCGCAGCACAAGCCGTCTGTGTAGGCTCTGGCATGCACTGCACTGCCCCTGTGTGTTCCTGTGAAAATATCATGCCGTGGCATTGTGGCAGCGGTATATTGCCGTGCTGGCGCTGTCATGCTTATGTCTTGCTGCTTTGCAGGCGTTTGGCTGGCGCAGCACTTTCATGGCGCTTGCAGCATACGGGGCAGCAGTGCTCATTCTGGCGTTCGTACCTGAGATGCACCAGTTCCTCGTGTTGCGGCAGCTAGCGCAGCACAAGGCTGCAGCAGCACAGGCAGTAATTGGATTGGTTTGTCACTGCTTTCTTCTGTGTGCATGTAGAAGTTACACGGCTGGCGCTGTCATGCCAATGTCTTGCTGCTTTGCAGGCGTTTGGCTGGCGCAGCACTTTCATGGCGCTTGCAGCATACGGGGCCCTAGCAGCAGTGCTCATCCTGGCGTTCGTACCTGAGACGCACCAGTTCCTCGTGTTGCGGCAGCTAGCGCAGCACCAGCCTGCAGCAGCACAAGCAGTGAAGGAGCGGGAGGTGATACAAGCTGAGCCCCCGGTGTTCCACGCACCATGGGTGCCCCTCAAGTGAGCAATGCTTGAGCTTGTAACTGTTATAATCTGTTACTATAATGTTGTTGTTTAAAACATGGTGAGAGGCGCGGATGTTCTTGAGGTCACTTCATCACCAAACACCCATCCATGCTTGACTAGCGGGCTGAATGCGCAGGTACCATGCGTAGCTCGCTCGTTGTTGTCTGGATTGGCGGCTTGCAAGCAGTGAAGGAGCGGCAGGTGATACAAGCTGAGCCGCCGGTGTTCCATGCGCCATGGGTGCCCCTCAAGTGAGCACTGCTTGAGCTTGGGACTGTCGCCCGGATCAGCTGCTACCCAAGCTGCAAAGCTCCGTGTTGCACAGATATTTTCTGCCCCCAAGGCATGGGTTGCTGAACAGTGCACTTTGTTGATTGCGTATTATCCACGCGGCGATGGCAGCTGACGGCTGACGGCAGCGGGCTGCTGCTGTATCTCTGGTGTGCTGGTCAGTGCTTGCTCTTTTACTACAGTATAGTGTGTCTTGGGAGACGGGCATCGTCAGCATGCTGTCCTTGGTGTCCCGTCGCAGCAGCTGTTGCAACCGTCTTTCTGGGCAGTTAGTGTATCACCGGTTGTCTGTTGGGCTATGTTCTGGAATTCACTGCGACTACTGCAACCCTTTGCAACTGTCACACACTTTACCGCAGGTACTTGTTTGAGCCAGCCATCTGCCCCCACGCCGTCCTAGCCTTCGTCACGTGTTTGTTGGGCCATGTTCTGTACGTTAACCACCAACTGACCTCTGCAACGCATGTGCACTTGTCCGCAGGTACTTGTTTGAGCCGGCCATCTGCCCCCACGCCGTCCTGGCCTTCGTCACATTCGGCACCAACTTTGCCGCCCTCACAGAGTCCCCCGGAGCACTCGCGCTGCCCCCCTACAGCCTCTCAGCAGTACTCATCGGCGTTACATTCTTGTCAGATGGCATCTCAGGCCTAATCGGCAGCCCAATTGGCGGATGGGTGTCAGATTACGCAGCAGCAAAGCACCCGAGGGTGCCTGAGGTCAGGCTGATGCATAATACACTGTGTACGCTGGTGGCGATGCCAGCAGGACTCGTGCTGTATGGCTGGGTGCTGCAACGGGGGGCTCACCTGGCGCTGATTATACTGGCTCAGGTAGGTGGCAGGTTGGCGTCGGCTTGTTTTGTTTGTTGTAGCCGTTCTGCAGTGGTTGCATTGCTGGTACAATATATGTACGGCGTCAGATATACTTGGTGGCTGGGTGCATGCCGCAGCATTGGGTGCCTGAGGCCAGGATGATGCATGTGTTGACAATGTGTTCATTTGGGGTGGCTCATTCCTTTGAGACGGTGACTGGACTCTCTAAAAAAATTATAGTATGCTGTGTACGTTGGGGGCGATGCCGGCAGGGCTGGTGCTGTATGGCTGGGTGCTGCAACGAGGGGCACATTTGGCGTTGATTATTCTGGCTCAGGTATGCGGCAGGCTGGCATTGGCTAGTTTGGTTTGCTCTAGCCGCTCTGCAGTGGTTGGATTGCTGGTACATCATATGTACGACGCCAGATATACTTGGTGGCTGGGTGCATGCCGCACCATTAGGTGCCTGAGGCCCGGCTGATGCATAATACGCTGTGTACGTTGGTGGCGATGCCGGCAGGGCTGCTGCTGTATGGCTGGGTGCTGCAGCGCGGGGGCCACCTGGCATTGATTATATTGGCTCAGGTAAGCGGCAGGCTGGCGTCAGCTTGTTTGGTTGGTGTAGCCGTTCTGCGGTGGTTGGATTGCTACATCATGTAATGTATTTGGGGCGTCAGGTATGGTTGGCGGCTGGGTGTCAGATCACTCAGCAGCAAAGCATCTAAGGGTGCCTGAGGCCAGGCTGATGCATAATACGCTGTGTACGTTGGTGGCGATGTCGGCAGGGCTGGTGCTGTATGGCTGGGTGCTGCAGCGCGGGGGCCACCTGGCATTGATCATACTAGCGCAGGTATGTGAAAGGTTGGTGTCGGCTTGTTTGGTTTGTTCTAGTCGTTCTGCATTGTGGTGGAGTGCTGTTACATTGTTACAAGGGGGATGCAGCTGTGCGACAGGTTGCCGTTGGCTTGGTATGTTTGTTCGTGTTACCTGTTCTTCAGTGTTCAGATTGCTGTAACATCAAGCACCTTACATCACTGCTGCTGCTGCGCATGTGCAGGTGCTGATGGGCTGGGCCTGCTCCATCTGCCTAGCCGGGGTTTTCGACTTTTTCAAGATGACAACCATGAAGCAGACACATGTTGCATCGCTGCCGCTGCTGCTGCTGCTGCTGCGCCGCAAATGCAGGTGTTGATGGGCTGGGCCTGCTCCATCTGCCTAGCCGGGGTTTATTTAGATTCTGTTACACCAATCACCGCCATATATTACTTTAAGTTTATGCGGCATTGCTGCTGCTGAACATATGCAGGTGTTGATGGGGCGAGTCTCTGATGAAAGCGTAGACAGTGCATCTAGCTCATGTTCCAGTGTCCGTTGTGTCATATAAGTCATGGAGCGTATTGTATTGCTGCTACTGCGCACGTGCAGGCGCTGATGGGCTGGGCCTGCTCTATCTGCCTAGCTGGTGTTTTCGGCTTCCTCACAACCATGAAGCAGACAGCCGCAGCAGCAGCTGCCGCCATGGTGCAAACCCTTATGTTTGTCAGCGCAGGCATCCTCATCATAGTCAGCTCAATTGTGACGCGTGCGATCGGCTACGGCGCGTGGTTTACGGCTCTGGCTGGTCTGCAGCTGCTTGTTTCGGCTGCAGCGTATGTGCAGATTCAGCGGCGGCTGCGCGCACATGCTGCGAGTGTTAGTGGCAGCAGCAGCAGTAGAGGTGGTGATGGTGAGTCACCGCCTAGCCCCCGTGTGCACAGCGTGACCGCTTGACAGCAAGCTGTATTGGAACTATTGGCCTTTTGACTGTGCCATCATCCGTTGGACATCCAGTGGAATAAGATTGTAACCCCAAGTTTGTTAAGTCATTCGTTCTGTGCACCGTGTCACCAAAAGTACCCACACAAATCCGTCATGTCCAGCCAAGCAGTTGTATGTCCAGACACGGGCAACTAGCATGGCATGTCTTTTCAAGTTGAAAAACACAGTCCCAGTTGTCAATTGCAGTGCAAAAAAGTTGAGTGCACACCTACACAGGTCACACACAAGCCACTGACAGTGAAGAGTCGTCACCCGCTGCTATCACCTGCAGCCAACCCACCGGCAGTAGTGGCAGCATCAGCAGAGTTTGCATCTGCATCTGCAGCCGCAGCAGGGTCTGTGGCAGTTGCTGCTGCTCTGTACTGCTCATGCAGTTCCCGCCACGCCCACTCAATGTGGAAGTGATCTAGATCCTGCAGAGCACCAGCCTGGCCCAGCTGAGCCCTGAACCACGACATCCACTGAACCCCAGGCACAAACCCTAACTTGGCAAACGCACACAGCAGGTTTGCCAGATGCTGCGGCTTCAAGCGTCCAGCAGCCATCGTAACAGCAGCACCACTGCTGCTGCTGCTGTGGACGTCTGCAAACGTGCTGTTCATGAGCTGCTCCATCCACACCTGCGGCGGTTTAGCCCCCAGCTTTGCTAAACCCCACACCACCATGCCAAACCCTGAAACCTGCAGGCTGTCCGGCGCCGCTTGAACCGCCGCGTAAAACACCGCCAGCCATGCTTCGCTGGGAGATACCCGTAACTTCCCCAAAGCATGCATGGTTGTAACAAGCTCGCAGCTTAGCATCTCAGGCAGCAGCTGCTGTGTGCGCTGCAGTAACTGCCCTGCAACGGCTGCCTCAGGGGTATACTCTAGTCCGGCAAACGCTAGCAGGACTCTTGAGACTTGCAGCGTGGACAAGTCTGGCAGCAGCTGCAGCAGCAGCCGGCTGTGCAGCTGCATCCAAGGTTCCTTGGGCCTGATTCGCAGCCGTGCTAGCACCAGCAGCAGCATTGATGCCACGTCAGCATCAAACTGCTGCGCTGCTGCTGCTGCTGCTGCAGATCGCGTGCTGCTTCCACTTGGCTCTGTCACATCCTGCTGCTGCAGCAGCTGGTGCTCTGACGCCTCACTGGCGTCTGCTGCACCCTGCTGCAGCAGCAGCAGCAGCTGCTGCTGCAGACGCATCTTAATCTGCTCGTACATCTGCCGCTGAGTCATCACTAGCACAGCTTCAATCAGGCTAGCCTTCAATGCTGCTGCTGACTGCCCAGCTGGCCGCCAGTGCCGCAGCAGCAGCAGCAGCTTCAGCAGCTGCCGGGGGCTGTAGCAGCCTGATGAAACATTAGACTGCAGGCTGTAGAAGATGCTGCGGGTGGTGCCTGCTGCCGGTG
Source organism: Tetradesmus lagerheimii (assembly GCA_902809745.2). Classification (NCBI taxonomy): domain Eukaryota; kingdom Viridiplantae; phylum Chlorophyta; class Chlorophyceae; order Sphaeropleales; family Scenedesmaceae; genus Tetradesmus; species Tetradesmus lagerheimii. Next base: position 122,068 of record CADDIJ020000077.1, read on the forward strand.
CAACTTGCAGCCTGCAGCAGCAGCAGAGACAAACACGCAGGCTCACTTCAGCTAGGAAACCGGTGAGCAGGGCCAGTGCCAGGCTTGCGCGTGCATGGTATGATTTGATCAATCATCTACTGGCGCCAGCGCATGCACATGCATATGCTCGCCACATGAGGCATATACACCACAGTGCTGTCAAATGATAATGTAGCAAGCTTGCACCCAATGCACACCTCCACACACCCAAGCAACATTTGATTCAGCAACACTCCCACTGCAGCAGGCTGTATGCAGCACAGCAGAGACATCTGAGCAACGTGTAACTAGTTTGCCAAGAAGTTACATGTGGGTCCAGTCTCCATCTTGGATGGTATGGACCACCCCATTTGACTACACCGTATGAAGGAGGGTTACATGGTGTGCACAGGCGACTACTACGTCGCAACGAAACACCCGAACAACAGGGTGGCGATGACACATGCCTCACCTGCTGCAGGTCTGTGCAGCCTCCAGTAGCTCAGCAGCACCCAGCCGCGTAACCTTGGACAAAGATGACAGCAGCACAGCCTGCCAGCTAGCATCTCCAATCCCCCCGGCATCATCATCATCAGCAGCAGGAACAGCCGCAACCCAAGGCAGCAGCAGCTGCTGCTGCTGTACCCCATGTTGCGAGGCAACTTCATCGTCTGCTGTAGTAGATACAGAAGTATCTGGCTGTGTCTGGCTAGCCACAGCAGCCGCTGCTGCTGCCTGCTGTGCTGCTGCAAAGCGCGCCACATATGCTGCCGGGTCCGCTGCTGCTGCTGCTGTTGCTGCTGCGGCTGCAGCGGCGGCTGTAGCAGCAGCGGCTGTTGCTGCTGCTCGTGCTGGGATCTGAGCAGCTGCCAGCAGATGCAACGCCAGCTGTACATCTGCTGCTGCTGCTGCTGTGCTGCTGCTGCTGCTGCCAGGTTTTTCTTGTAGCTGCTGCACAGCTACCTGCAGGAAAGGCTGCAGCTCCTGCTGCTGCTTTGTCGCACTGCTAGCACTGTGATGGCATCGCAGCAGCAGCAAGCGCAGCGCATGTGCCAGCAGCTGCAGCTGCTTACTGGAGAGGCCAGCGCCATGCCTGTTCTGCGCAGCAGCAGCAGCAGCAGCAGCTGTACTGCGCATCAGCTCTGCAGCAAGCTGCTGCTGCTGCCTGCTGTGCTGCTGCTGCTGCTGACCATGCTGACGATGGCCTACCGCGCTAGTGATGTTCGCAGCACACAAAGCTGCCTCAGTCAGCTGCGCATGCGTCATCTCCCCAAGCTGCTTCGGCAGCAGCTGCAGCAGCTGCATTGACAAGTCCCACAGCTGTAGCAGCACCTCTGGTCGTCCATCGTCAGATGTCATGCCAGCTTGCCTGCCAACCCCAGTACTGCTGCTACTGCTGCTGGTATGAGGCTGCTGCTGCTGCTGCTGAGTCAGCAGTTGTGACAATGACCATGTCAGTTGCGCCAGCTGTCCAGGCTGTAGCGCAGTCAGCTGCTTTGCTACTGCCTCACAGGCCTCCTTACACCACGCAGTACTACTGGGCAGCTGATGTGCTTTTGCACACAGCCATAGCAACTGTAGGTGTTCCAGTGCTGGGCCAACACTGCCAGTAGCAGCAGCAGGTGGAGAAGTATCCAGGGAGCTGGGCGTTCTGCTGCCTTGCACAGCCCCTGCTGATGTGTCCTGCTGCTGCTGCTGCTGCTGCTGCTGCTGAAGCTGCTGTGGTGCGCTCGCTGTATGCATTGCCACATAGCATGCCAACCACTCCATGTGCTGCTGCTGCTGCTGCTGCTGGGGCCTGTGTTGTAATGCTTTTGCTGTTGTGTCACCACTCCTGCTACCCCTGCCCCCGCTGCTGCTGCTGCTGCTGTTTAGGCCGGCTGCAGCCCATGTCAGGCCAGCAGCAGCAGCAACAGGCAGCGTGTGCACCCTCCCTGCCGCAACCTGCAGCATCAGCCCCAGCACATGCTGCAACTCCTGCACCACCAACTGCTGCTCAACATCCAAACTTGCTGCTGCTGCTGCTGCTGCTTCGTCTGCAGTTCCTAGCTGCTGCCGTTGCATCTGCAGCAGCATCTGGTAGCAGCTGGCAGCAATGTTGACCACCCCTTGGTCGGTCAACTGCTGCTGCTGCTGTTGCTGCTGCTGCTGCTGCTGCAGCGCTGCTGAGTAGGCAACCACCCAAGCTGCAGGCAGCTGCACCTGCCATGCTGCTACAGCCCAAAGTGTCATGCTGAGGTGACCTGGCTCAAAGTGCTGCAGCAGCGGCTGCGATGCTGCAAAGAAAGCAGTCAGCCAGCTTGTGGGAGGCCGGCAGTTGAGACTAGCCAGTGCGTGTGCAACATTGGCTAGGGCCTGGCAAGGTTGCTGCTTCTTCTTCTTCTTCTTCTTCTTGTTAGTGCTTGATGCGGAGATCGTGCTGCTGTCCACCACTTGACCTAACCCCTGCTGCTGCTGCTGCTGACACTGCTGCTGTTGTCGTGCCAGCTGCTGTAGCTGCCGCTGACTCTCCTTCAGCAGAGCCTGCAGCCACCGCTGTGGCACTTCCAGGGGCTGCAGCTTTGCTACTGCCCAAGCTACGCTGCTCAATTCTTGCAACTTGAAGCGCTGCTGCTGCAGCTGCTGCTGGCAAGCAGGCCAGAAGGCATCTAGCCAAGATACCAGGGGCTGCTGTGAGAGTGCGGTTAGGGCCCATATGCTGTTGGCTAGATCTTGAGCTCCTGCTGCTGCTGCTGCTGCTGCTGAGTCGCTGGTCTGATGGTGCTGCTGCTGGCTGAGTAGCAGCTGCTGTGTCTGCAGATGTTGTAGATCCACCAACAGCTGCTGCAGAGTCACGCCACTGCTGCTGCTGCTGCCTCTGCTGCTGCTGCTGCTGCTAGCACAGCACTTGGCCAGTGCCCACAGCAGGTTGGATGTGTGACGCAGCTGCAGCTCCTCACTATGCTGCTGCAGCAGCTGCTGAGCCATACAAACCACCCATTCTGCGCAGTCGCAGTTGCTGCTGCTGCTGCTGCTGCTTTCAAGGGTTTCTAGCCGAGGCAACCGCACATGTTGCTGTTGCTGCTGCTGCTGCAGCTGTGCGCACTGCACCACCGCTGCTGCCAAGTGTATGTGGTTTGCTGCTGCACCAGCAACCTGCAGCAGCTGCTGCGCCTGTTGCCAGGTAGTGCAGGACTTGATTTTGGCTGTTAGTATGCGGGGATCTGCAGCAAACAGCTGCTGCAGAGCTTCGGGGCTCTTTTGTGACAATGTGCCACGCCTGGTCTGCTTCTGCTGCTTCTGCTTGTGCTGCTGCTGTTGCTGGCCCTGCTTGTGTCGTGGCTGTGTCTGCTGCTTATGCTGCTGTGCAGTACGCTGCTTGTAGTGCTGCTGGTGGTTGTTGGCTCTGGTGCTGCTGCTTGTTGGTGTTGCTACAGGCTTGCTATCCTGCTGCTGCCTTGACACGCTGCGGCTGGTGCCATCTGCACTGACCTCTGCAGCTGCTGTGTTGCCATGTGCTGCACCTGCTGCTGCTGGCGCTGCAGCTGCTGCTGGCCTGACACAAGGGCCTAGCTGGCACTGCAGCGCCCGTAGGGGATTCCTGGCCTGCTGCGGACATATGACAGAGCAGTTACTTATCAAATGCATGCATGACATGTTGATGATGGCTTTGGCGTCCAGCAACAAACTGCAGCTACAGCAAGGCCTGATAACTGTGCCACACCAGTGCAAGGAAACACGCCGTCCTCATGCCAGGCTAGTGAGCTTCATTGTACTGGGAACTGCCTAGCAGCATGTAAAGCCACCTACCCTACCTTGAAAGGACCATTGGTGCAATTGCTAGTCGCAAGGTGCCTTGCGCTGCACATTGGCATGCCAGCAGGCTGCTGCTGCTGCTGTTGCTACTACTGCTTCTGCAGTCTACAGCGAGCTGGATGAGCGTGGCAGCTTTGACAAAAGGCAAATCAAATCTCAGGCTAACGATGCACGTTCGGGGAACTGTAAGCTTGCTTCAAAGTGCAGTCACTTGCGACAGAGCACACTCGGCAGTCATAAGTGACTTCCCCGTCCCTTCAGCAATAAATCGATTTAAACCCGGTCAAAAAAAAGTTCATAATTGCAGCAGGCAAAGCAGCCGTCAAACCCCATGTTGGACTGGCAGGGCAACAGTCATGTAGCTTTTACGTGCTTGTCGCACCTACAATGTGCTGCATTGTGTAGTTTTGCTCAACCATTTAGTGCTGCACGTTATTCCTGGCTGAGATCGCGTGTTGGCCTGTACTGCACAGCCAGCATGGCACACTTGCGAGCTCCCGCGCTGCAGAATCCAGCTGCAGCAAATCACAGACAAACAACCGCAATCAATCGTTTGAACGCGCCGACTCGCACCGCCTCACGATCCCTGGTCGCCTCTGCACTGTGCGGCCCCTGCTTTACTGCTGCTGGTGTTGCTTCAGTATCCTGTAGCCGGTCCCAGCAGCAGCCACGCACAGTGATGGCACTTGCAGCAGCACCAGCATCAGACGTAGCCGCAGATGCCGCTCCAGCTGCGGAGAAGTGTCTGATTTGCACCAGCATCACAGCAGACAGCATGGAGGCGTTCCTGCAAGAAATTGCAGAAGCATCTGCCACTGGAGTAGACATCATCGAGCTACGTTTGGATTTCATTAAGGACTTCGAACCAATGAAGGACTTGGAGCGCCTCATGGCTGCCTGCAGCATGCCATACATCGTCACATACCGGCCTAAGTGGGAGGGGTGAGCAAAGCGTATGTCGGCAGCAGTCAATTCATTGCAGCAACTGCTGTGGAACCGCATCAAGCACTGCTCAAATCACTATATCAGCGATGAAAGCAGTAGCAAACAGCAGAGGTGCAGCAGTGCGTGTGACACACCCCTTCCCTTCAGGACTGCAGAAGAGCAAGCAGATATCAGGCTGGGTGATTGCACCACGTGCACAGCGGCATGCTGCTTGTCATGCGTCCCCGTTGCTGTGCTCTAGATACGGAAGCACAAACAGGGAAAGCTGCAGCAATGGCGGTTGCAAGTGGGCACAGCAGCAGCAGCGCCTGACACAGCTCAGCACGACTCAGCAGTGCGTATATCCAATGTGCTAGTCACAATAGCCCCTTGCTGGATGCATGTTTTTATGCGGCAGTTGCAACTTCGAGGCTGCAGAGCTGGAGCACCTAATAGCGCATTGCGCTGCTCTTCAACTGTGTGCAGGGGCAACTACGAGGAGCGTCTGGGCACACTGAAGCTGGCTGCGAGCGCGCATCTTGCACACCTCTTCTGACACAGCACTGGTTGTTGTTTTGCCACCTGCAGAGGCAACTACGAGGGCGGTCAGCCGGAGCGTTTCGTCAATCATATGGCGTGTTTTGAGCAGCTGCATCCCCCAACCATCTGCAACTTGAGCCATGTACACTGGCAATATCAGCAGCAATGCGTCCTAGTAACTGCCTTACTAATGCTTGCATTGAACTGTACTTCATCTGTGTGCAGGGGCAACTACAAGGTTCCTGAACCGGACCGTCTGACTATGCTGAAGCTGGCTGCTGTGCACACATCTACCCTTGACACAGCACTGTTTGTATTTGTCACCTGCATTGCGCTGCTCTTCGACTATGTGTCACCTGCAGGGGCAACTACGAGGGCCCTGAGCCGGACCGTCTGGCCACTCTGAAACTGGCAGCACTGAAGGGAGCACCGTACGTGGACGTTGAGTTCAAGGCGTCAGCGCTGTTCTTTGCAGGTGGGTTGCGGTGGTTGGTCGAACGGTGGTGCTGTCGCCTGCAGCACCTCAGCAGTGTGTCATTCAGACCATTTGTATTGATGGTATGACAAGCTGTAAGCGCGGCAGGTTGCTGCTAGCGTGAATGTACTCAGGTATTACTCAAAGGATGTCCCTGTCAATCAAAACCTTCAACTGTTTCCTGTGTCAGCATCTGCAGGTTATCTGCAGGTGTTAGAGAGGTGCTCACTAGCACATGCTCTTTTCCATCGTCGACCAAACTTTGTAGCTGAATCATGCTGTTACTTTTTGTTGTTGTTTTACATGTCATTTTCAGGTGCTGGGGAGGTGCCCATCAGCGCATGCTCCATCCTTTTGGGCCACAATCTCGTAATTGTTACACATTGTTACTTTTTTAAACTAGCATGTTTATTTCCAGGTGCTGGGGAGGTGCCCATCAGCACGAAGATCATCCTGTCCAGCCACCACTACAAAGAGACGCCGCCAGCAGCTGAGCTGCACGCGCGCGCAGCATGTGTTTTTTGTAACAAAGTCATCCCTGTTATTTTTGATGTGATTTTCAGGTGCTGGAGAGGTGCCCATCAGCACAAAGATCATCCTGTCCAGCCACAACTTCAGAAGATGCCGCCAGCAGCTGAGCTGCACCTATTAGCAGCATGTGTTGTTAGTAACAATGTCATCCCTGTTATTTTTGATGTTATTCAGGTGCTGGGGAGGTGCCCATCAGCACGAAGATCATCCTGTCCAGCCACAACTGCAAGGAGACGCCGCCAGCAGCTGAGCTGCACCTAGTGACAGCATGTGTTGTTAGTAACAATGACATCCCTTTAATTTTTATGTCACTTGTTCAGGTGCTGGAGAGGTGCCCATCAGCACAAAGATCATCCTGTCCAGCCACAACTTTAAGGAAACGCCGCCAGCAGCTGAGCTGCACGCGCGCGCAGCAGCAATGCGGGAAGCAGGCGCAGACATCGTGAAGATTGCCACCATGGCCAATGACATCAGCGATGCTGCGACTGTGCTGTCGCTGCTGCAGCAGAAGACAGGTGCGCATCGCATTATAACACATTACATTACATGTTCCACTCAAACAAGGGTGGGAACCCCAGTCAGGAGCCAACGGCAGGCTCATAAAGGGGAGAAACATCATGAAAGATCTCAGTGCAAATCTTTTTCTTGTCTACAAGCGCGATGCAGATGTACTGCCTAACACTGGTGATGATGATGATGATCAAAGCATGTCAGCTTGCATCATGCCAGCTGTCTCGCAAGGCAGAGTGTCCACTGCCAGCTGTTGTCGCCTCTGTGTGCCTTGTCTTGATTATTCATACGTGTGAAGTAGCCCTCCTTTCTATCACAATGCGCACGCAGCAGCAAAGTATGCGGTGCGTCACACACTCAGCCAACAACCCCTTCTGGCTGTCCTTTGTGACACCTGCTTGCAGGCCCCACAATTGCGTTAGCCATGGGCGAACGTGGCCAGATCACGCGCCTGCTAGCAGCAAAGTATGGCGGCCACCTCACTTTCGCAGCGCTGTCAGATGCACGTGCAAGTGCTCCGGGGCAGCCTACCATTGCGCAGCTGCAGCAGCTGTACGGCTTTGCGCAGCAAGGCCCGGATACGAAGCTGTATGGCATTATGGGCAATCCCATCCACCACAGCAAGAGCCCGCTCATCCACAACACAGCGTTCAGGCACCTAGGTGGGTCTTATTGTAAAATGCTGCAGGTTTTAGGACTGTGTGCGTCAATGTTGAAGTTTGTACTGCTGGAGCTTCCTGCTGTATGGCATCATCCACAACACAGTGTTCAGGCACCTAGGTGGGTGCTGGGTCATCGTCATCATCATAAGATTAGATCAAGCCATAGCATCAACGCCATCTGCCCCACTGGAGCAGAAGAACCAGGGAGGTCCTGGGTGTAAGATGCTGCGGGTTTTGGGACTGTGTACCGTCAATGCTGCAGTTTGACTGCTGGCACGTCCCGCTCCATGCAGACAGCACTTGTGTATTTGGGCCGCTCTGGTTGATGACATGTCAAGCAGTTGCTCTGCAAGTATTACAAGGCACACCAATGGACTCCTGCAATCTGCTCTCCTCTGCAGGTCACGATGGTGTGTTTGTGCCGCTGTTGGTTGATGACCTGCCGCGCTTCATGGACGCTTTCCAGGGCCATGACTTCCAGGTGGGGTCCGCTGCCGTGGAACATGGTAACTCACCAACTGCACATGTGCTATTGTTCATGTGTGTTATGTATTAGTTATGAATTTGCTTATGTTAGTTGCTGATCATCTGCGCATGCGCTTCTTTTGCAATTGCTGTAGCTGCATGGATGCATTCCAGGCCATGACTTCCAGGTGGAGGCGCTCCCGTGCAACATAGTAACTCATCAGCACATCAGCACGTGGTCATGTTCAAGTGTGTAATAACATCGATTGCTTTTCATCTGCGCATGTGCTTCTTTTTGGTTTTGATAGAGTTGAACATTTGCTACAGTTGCAATATACAAGGCCGTGGGGCATTCCCATGCGCCCACTTGCGCCCTGAGACACACGCTGACTAAGCATCTGTTCATCGTCGCGCATTTGCAGGGCTTCAGCATTACTACGCCTAGCTCTGACACATTGTAATTGTGTGCTTGTCTATTGCTGCATCTGTCTGTTTGCAGGGCTTCAGTGTCACGATCCCACACAAGGAGGCAGCACACAAAGCAGCGGCCAGCCGCGATCCAGTAGCAGACCAAATCGGCGCCTGCAACACGCTGATAAGGCAGCCAGACGGTGGATTCAAGGGTTATAACACGGACTGGATTGCAGCCATCTCAGCGATTGAGCGGGTGCTGGCAGCTGGCAGCAGTGAGGCAGCAGCAGCAACTAGCAGCAGCACCACAGAAGAAGGACAGCCGAGTCCGTGGCAGGTGGGTAGTGACAGTGTCGTGTGTTTGCTGTGTATATCGTGATGTGTGTGAGGACTGACACGTGCATATGCATTGCAATATATGCATTGTTACATTGTTTGGTTTTGACACTGTAGTTGCCTGCCTGATCTGCTGCTGCTGTGTCTGCCTGCAGGGCAAGGCATTCTTAGTCAATTGTCACGTCATGTGTATGTCAAATGACATGCGTTTCTGTGCATTCATCTCCCAATACAGATCTCCAGCGAGATTCCAGACCATGACTGCCTGCCTACAGCTGCTGCTGCTGCTGCTGCTGTGGATGGATGTCCTGCAGGGCAAAACTTTCTTAGTAATGGGCGCCGGCGGTGCAGGCCGTGCACTGGCCTTTGGTGCAGCCTCCCGCGGTGCCGAGGTGCTCATAGCTAATGTGCTGCTGCTGCTGCTGTGTCCGTTTGCAGGGCAAGACTTTCCTAGTTGTTGGCGCTGGCGGTGCAGGCCGTGCACTAAGGGAGAGGCTCAAGAATATGGTTGCCTGCCTAGTGTGCTGCTGCTGCTGCTGTGTCCGATTGCAGGGCAAGACTTTCCTAGTCGTTGGTGCCGGCGGCGCAGGACGTGCACTGGCCTTTGGTGCAGCCTGCTGCGGTGCCAAGGTGCTCATAGCTAATGTGCTGCTAATGCTTCTGCTGCTGCTGCTGCTGCTGTGTCTGTTTGCAGGGCAAGACTTTCCTGGTCGTTGGCGCTGGCGGCGCAGGCCGTGCACTGGCTTTTGGCGCTGCCTCCCGCGGTGCCAAAGTGCTGATAGCAAACCGCAACAAGGCACGCGCAGAAGCGCTTGCAGCAGCTGTTCCTGGCGGTGCTACTGTGGTCAGCTGGGACGAGCTGCAGTCGGGTGCTGTGTCAGCAGATGTGCTGGCAAACAGCACGAGCGTAGGCATGGTGCCGAATGTGGAGGAGACACCGGTAGCAACAGCAGCTGTCAGCAAGGTAAGGACGTGTGCTTTTGATTTGTACAACTCTTGTTGAGTGCTGTTAGTGCACTGCTGTAGCATAACCCTTTTGTGCCTTGCCCTTTGGGTGCCACTGTGGTTTGCTGGGACGAGCTGCAGTCGGGTGCTGTGTCAGCAGATGTGCTGGCAAACAGCACGAGTGTTGGCATGGTGCCAAATGTGGAAGACACACCGGTAGCAACGGCTGCTGTTGGCAAGGTAAGGATACTGCATTTGGTGTGTACTGCATTTGGTGTCGTTGAGTGTTGATAGTGCACTGCTGTAGCAGATTGTTTGCCTTGCGCTCTCGGTGCCACTGTGGTCAGCTAGGAGGAGCTGCAGTCTGGTGCTGTGTCAGCAGATGTGCTGGCAAACAGCATGAGTGTTGGCATGGTGCCGAATGTGGAGGAGACACCGGTAGCAACAGCAGCTGTCGGCAAGGTAAGGACATTCGCGTTTGGTGTGTACAACTCGTTGAGTGCTGTTAGTGCACTGCTGTAGCATGTTATATGTCTTGCCCTCTCGGTGCCACTGTGGTGAGCTGGGAGCAGCTGCAGTCTGGTGCTGTGTCAGCAGATGTGCTGGCAAATAGCACGAGCGTGGGCATGGTGTCGAATGTGGAGGAGGCACCGGTAGCAACAGCAGCTGTCGGCAAGGTAAGGATACTTATGTTCACCTGCTGCTGGTTTCTAGAAATGTTGCGAGGTATGATTAGGCACTGCTGGAGTATAGGTATGCGTACTGGTGCCACTGTGGTCAGTTGGGAGGAGCTGCAGTCAGGGGCTGTGTCAGCAGACGTGCTGGCAAACAGCATGAGTGTTGGCATGGTGCCGAATGTGGAGGAGACACCGGTAGCAACAGCAGCTGTTGGCAAGGTAGGGGGAGTTGTAGTGTTTGCTTTGTTTTGTTGCTTTTTTCCCGCTGCCCTTGCCAGCATTCAGAGGGTCCTGATACTGCTGACTGCCCTTTAGAAAAATTATTACACACGGCGCTGGTGGGGCGCGGGGACGATGGCGTTGATGCTCTATGGCTTGATTGGGATATGACGATGATGACACCGCGCTTGTCGCACTGCTGGTCCAGACCAGAACCTAACGCCTGCCATGTACCCTCTGCGCCGCATCCGCCTGCAGTTCAAGGTGGTGTTTGATGCCGTCTACACCCCGCGTGAGACGCGGCTGCTGCGCGATGCAGCAGCAGCCGGCTGCCTGCTGGCTGACGGCGTGGCGATGTTTGTTGGGCAGGCTGTGGAGCAGCTGAAGCTGTTCACTGGCACGACGCAGCCGCCGGTGCAGCTGATGGAAGATGTGGTGCTGGGGAAAGTGAAGATTGTCAGCAGCTGACACTGGCAGCTGAGTCATACAGGACGTTGACTGAACCAACCCGTGAACCAACCCACGCTGTGGGCCACCATATGTCCACTGCCAGTGTAGCATGCCTGCCTTGCATCATTCGGTTGTTCCAAGCATGTACTTGTCAACACACTCAAGGGTGTCCGTATAATGAATTCGTGGGCTTGGCAAGCACCAGCGGGACAGAGACAAATCGAGTGACACCCAGTGACCAACCTGGTGACACCGGTTATACTGGTAGACATCACACCAACATAACCATTCACATGTTGCAGTTGAAAACTGAGACTATGACTAGTTGTGATGGCAGCTGCATTCAGATTACAGCTGATCATCTTCGCTTAGTCTATGGGCGCGATTCTTCTCTGCTGTGGCGTTGCGGGACACCCAAGCTCTTGATCTAGCATCATTTGCAACACAACATTAGTACAACAAACCAGCGTTGGCTTCAGCTATGGAGCGGCAGAACCCGCTCTCTGTGTTGAAGCTTCTGTCTGCTGCTCCTTCACTTGCCTATTTCGGCGAGCAACACATCATTGACCGAGTGTCGCGGCTAGATCAGCATCTGCGAGCAAGTATTGGCAAGAAGCGCAGCGGCAAGCCGATCAGGGCTCAGCTGCTGGAGGAGCAGCAGGCAACCTTTGCTATGGCAGCAGCTGCTGCCAAAGCCATGCAGTTAGTTGGGCAAGCAGGCCCTGCAGGAGTGCTGTCAGCAAACCCTTTTGGCCTTGCCAGTGCCGCTCGCATGTGCGATCACACGTCTTCCTGGGCAGACCTCTGGCGGTGTGACGACGACGCTGCATGCGCCACATGACCATCACAGGTGCGCGCAGTTCCAGCTCCAAACAGCTCATCACCGAGGTATAGACCACCAGCTGTTCCTGCAGTTGCTGCAGCCTGCCCAATCTGTCCTGCGGCTCACCGCCAGGGCACCCGACTGTTCTCACAGCATGCAAACATCACCGAGGTATAGGCCACCAGCTGATGCTGCAGTCACCCTGCAGTTGCTGCAGCCTGACCAGACTATCCTGCACATGCACAACTGTTCACGCGTCCTGGAACAACACCCTACGCCTGTATGTGTTCCTGCATCTGCTTGCAGGAATGGTGGCAGCTCTCCCTGCAGCGTGTGCAGCAGTGGCAGGCGCACTGCAGCAGCTGCTGCAGCAACCACCAGACACAGAATGGCCAGGCAACACAGATCCAGGGCTGCGGCTAATGTTCACAACAGAGTTAGCATCTGGGCTGCTGCAGCTGTTTGATACGGCGATTTTGTGCTGGCTTGATGTGTCAAACCTGCATGACGCTGACGAGGACTTCTTTCAGGGGTTTAGGCGCGCGCTAGGCCCTGCTTACTGCATACCAGTAGCAAGCCTCGCGCTAGCTAGCTTGCAGCATTGGGACTGGTTGCAGAACAACAACAGCAGCAGCAGCAGCAGTGTGACCAGCGGCAGCAGGAGCAGTAGTACCGGCAACAGCAGAAGGGGCAGCAGCAACCGCCAGCGTAGTACACGTCAGGCTGTGGGCAGTACATCACGACCCTCTTCCCGACCCTCTGCAGCCATGCAGAAAGAATTGGTGTGGGCTGCAATGAGGACTTCGTGCGCTGTTGCATCGCTATGTCAAGACAGCAGCACCCTGCAAGAAGGAGATGCGTCTGTTGGTGACACTGCAGATGATGCAGATGAACAGCTGCTGCAGGGCTTGGCAGGTGGCGAAACTTTGCGGCTGTTTGCTGCGAGCCTGGCGACATACACTGGGCTGCTGCACCGTGAACGCCGGGGCAAGTCACCGATGGTGACACCCGGAGGCTCCAACACCAGCAGCAGCAGCAGCAGCAGTAGTAGTAGTCCAGCGGCAGCTAGCAGGCGGCGGCAGCAGCAGCTCAAGCGCGTGGAGCTGCTAGCTGCCCTTGGGATGCCAGCGCTTGCAGATGCGCCAGCAGGGGACGGGCACTCTGACAATGTACCAGCCCAGAGCCTTGTCAGGTCATGTAACAGCTTCCTGCAGCCTCTGACGTGCAGCTGTCTGAGTCTGCCAGAGCAGTACGTCGCAGCGGGCAGCTTCTTGAGCAGGGAGCAGCAGCTGCTGCAGCAGAGCATCGTCACAGTGGCCGGAGAGTTAGCGGTGTTGACACCAGAGCCAGAGATAGTGACGGCAGCAGTAAGCCTTGCGAATGGCGCTGTGGCTATGTACATGGGAGTGGTAGATGCAGCTGTCGAGATAGCTGGTCCAAGTCAAGCAGACATAGCGGATGCCGCATTGGCGCAGCTGTTTACGTGAATGGCACAGCTGATATCGCCCGCGCTGCTGCACGTTGCAGACTGCAGCAGCAGCAGCAGCGAGGGGAGCACAGCAGGTGACACCGGCTGCCAGGATATAGCGGTCTTCCACAGAGTGCTGGGCATCTGTGCCAAGTGCGCTTTCGACTCCGATACAGGTGAGGGCCGGTCCACTACAGCAGGGCACAATGGCAATATGTGCATATGTGTGGCCAGCCAATAAGATTCCGCTCCCCCCCCCAGGTAACCAAAAAAATAGTCTTAGGTTGTGCATATGCACAGAGGTAGACATGCAATGCGCAGCAGGCATTTGGGTGAGTAGGTCAGCATCATGCAGCTGGTATGTCACGATGCACAGGACCACCAGAACAGATAGGCGGGGCACCATTTGCAGGCAGCGATGCATTCATGTCTGCTGAAAAGCAATGCGCAACACTTCGGTGGTGCATTGCGTTGATGTGTCCAGCTTTGTCTATTACATGTTGTCACCTGACCTGCATCGCAGCTTGGCACTATGCATTTCGCCGCGAGTAGAGCAGTGTATGCTGTCCCACCGCTGACGCCACGTCATTGATCTGTCATGCGATGCATCCACCAACTTGTTCTGCCACAGGGTGTGAAGCAGCGCAGCGTGCATTCAGGGACCATCTGCTTGCTCTGTGCTATGCGCTGGAAGCAACAATCAGGAACTTGAACACTGGAGGGACCTCAGACACTAACGCAACGGTATCCATGCGGGACACTCAGCTGATCACTGCAGTGATGGCAGCATGTCAGTCTGCTGCAGCAGCGGGTGAGCTGGCAGCAGCAGTAGCAGAGGACGGCTCTAAGAGGCTTGAGCCCCGGCTGCTGGCTCTAGTGGTCAGCAGTTTGAAATATGTGGCAACAGTATGCTGTCGAGCACAGCAGCAGCAGCAGGGGAGGGCAGCATTGGCAGTGTCGGCAGCGCTCTCAGCCGCAGTGCGAGGTGTTTGGCGGTGTTTTTCATAGGTAGGTGTCACATAGAAAGCTCAGCAGCAGCTTTGGCCAAGGATCTGCTGATGCACGGTAACGACCAGCAGCAGCAGCAGCAGCAGCAGGAGAATGTTCCAGCTGCAGCAAATACCAGCTGCAGCAGCAGCAGCCAGCAGATTGTTGAACCCGGCAACTGGCTGATGCTTATAGGCAGAGGCTGCATCACTACTGGGTATGCACTGGAGCAGTGCTGTGCACCTGATGCCGCTGCCGCAGCAATCACCTTGGCTGCGTCTGCGACAGAGTCTGACGAGCCAGCAGCAGCAGCAGCAGCACAGCTAGACAACACAGAGTGGCTATCAGATAGCGAGCATCCACTGTGTGCAATGCAGCATATATCAGCCGTCACCACCTGGCTGGGACTGGCGCTGCCACTGCTGTTGCCTAGCTATGCTGCGGGCATGAAGCAGCAGCTGATGCAGCAGCAGGAGCAGCTGCTAGCCTCCCTACAGCAGCTGACAGCAGCCCTACAAGCAGTGCGGCTTGATGATGTGCTGGCTTCCTCATCTCAAGCGGAGCTCAACATAGCAGCAGTAACGCAAACAATGCATGCAGTCAATGCCCAGGGCCAAGGGGGCCAGCTGCTGCGGCTGTCACAGCAGCTTAGCAGCTGTGGGGCTGGCTGTGTGCAGCTGTGCCCGTGCGCTGCTGCTGCAACAACCCGGGGTGCGGCGAGCTGGGTCAGGCTTCAGAGTTGGAGCTGGTGTCCGGCAAGAGCAGCAGGTGCAGCGGGTGCAAGCTGGCACGCTACCACAGCGCTGAATGCTTGAAGGCGCATTGGAAGCAGCACAGGCTGGTTTGAGAGCAATTGCTGCGCAGCAGTAGGATCGGGACGTGGCCTGCGTGGAAGTAGCGCTGTGATCAGCTGATATCTAGAAAATGTGCGCAACGCAGACGGCTGGTGCTTGATGTTGTTTTGCTTCACCAATGATGGCAGACTCTGCCATCAGTGGTGGGAAAGTAAAGAGTGGCAGCAGCTGACGTATGCAGACTTGACGTGAATTGCCAGTTGGCGGCCAACCCATGGTGTAGCGCACTGTCACTAGGCTTGGAGGCGATGTAGACCACAGCCCCGCTTCGCACTGATACAGATGCGGCTTGTGCGAGTGTACAAAGGAAACAAAAACGTGTGCTACCATTACATGTCCATGTATACTATACATCTAGTAGATGCATCCATAAGGAGCACATAACCCTTGTGCATGGTGATGAGTGGCACCTGTGCCCAGGCTGCACCATGTGCTGAGCACATCAAGGGGCCACGCCCACGACAGCTTCAAATCCATCATTGAATCACCCATTCTAGCTATAGCATCAACGCCCGAGGCGTAGCTTGATGCATGCTGACTGCAACTGTGACATGCACACAGCGGAAGACGCACACTGAAATGACCTCTAAGAACACTGGCTGCCAGACGGTCTGCCACTGGCTGTGCGGCATTGCAAGTTCCACTGCTACTTACAGCACACGCCTAGCACCACGCAACGCTTGCTGTACACCTGAGACGGCGTGCCCAGCAAAAATGAAGGAATCAATGTAATCATCATCATCATCATCATCATGTTACCCATTAAGCCATAGCATCAAAAATGAAGGAATCAATGTAATGAAACGACTCGTACCGGGTATGGTATCAGCAGTCACCGTGACTGGCGCTAGGGTACAATGATGCGGTTGCCTGACTAGCGGTCAGCTGCCAGCCACCATCAAACCTGCCAGCACTACGTACGCCATAAGCACACTGTGCCTAACACACTGAATGCTCAAGCCACATCACGACAATGGTAGCGGCAGTATCATAGTGACTAGCCCAGTAGCAGCCGAGCCACAGGGCCTAGCAGATCTGCTATGCAGGTCCAGTCACGGGGAAACTGCACAGGCCTTCCCAGCAGCTGCATGTCACCCCCAAAAAGCCACTTGCAGGCATTCCAGACACCTTCTTGTAAGCTACAGCAGAGCACTCGACTGGCGCTGCTGCAATGCGTAGCCCTCGAGCGCTGCAGGCACTGAGTGTATGATGAGTGCTGCAATACACTACAGCTGCACAGGGAGGGTGGTCTGGTCCCTGCCGCTGCCGTCTGAATAGCCAAACGTTGCCATGTCCTGCAGCACAACAAGCAAGGGCAACACATGGCAATGTGCTGTTTGTCTCAGGTGTACATGCCGCCAGCGCTACACGCCGTTCTTTGCTGCATTCACTGCTAAGCCAAACGGCATTGTATGCTGTCATGCCCATTCTGTGATGCAGGATGTGTTTGCTCTGGCATTATACTGACATCCAGCAGGGCTTACATCGCCGTTCTGGTGCAGAAAGTGTGCACTCCACCGCGCACTTCAGCATTGCTGTATATGATTTCTGCAAACATCCTCTACGTCTGGTGCAGTGACGCAGCACAGGCATGAAGGGCATACAATGCCTGATGGGCAATGCAGGCTGACCGCCATGCGCACCTTGGTGAGGATGTTGACCTGTACGTTGATGTGGCCGCTGGACACCACCCGAGTCACTGCAGCAGCAGCAGCATTGTCACAGTGTGCATAGAGGTTGAGTATGTTAGCCAACACGGCCATGCGTCGATGTCAAACAAGCTGCTGAACACGGCAACTTGCTTGATCTGGACAGCCGAAGAATAAATTGCCCAACAAACCTGGGGCCATAGCAGCGTGCATGCTAGCATTTGAACCGCATTGGATGTGAGCAAGTGGCCCTGCACCCAGCTCCCACAACTGCTAGCCCATGCACTGCCAGTCATTCTCCTCAGCATTGTTGCGGCAAGTAGTAAATGCAGCAGCTCAAACAGCAGCAGCTGCTCACCCTCGCGTCCCTCGCCGTAGCTGGGGAACTTGGGATCGCTGAACTCTGCAGGCATGCCCTTAAGCCAGCTGGTGAACGTCTTCAGCAGCGATGCACTGCGCGGCCGGTACAGCCGCACACGCAGGTTGTACCTGCAGCCCGCCAGCAGCCAGAACAGGATATGTTATTGAATTGAGCACAGCTAGGGTTGATCCAAGCACAAGCAATGCTGTCACTGGGAGCAGTGCAGGAAGTCATTCAGGCTGCACACATACTGCGTTGTCGACGGCTCGCTGCCGTATATGCCAGGTGCCTTCATTGTTTGCGCACTGCTGGTGCATAAGATTGTGTTTGGCCGTAGAAAAACACGTGCAGCTGCTGCAACTGTTCTGCCATGAAGAGCTCCAAAGCTGGCCAACCTGCTGCGCCTGCTCACCTGCCTACACAGGTTGGCAGGTGTATGTTGCCATAGCCCTGGATGACATCCCTGCCCATTGCATCCACGCCATACACGCTGACCACCAGCTGCGGCCAGCCGAAGGCGTTGGTGCTCTTGAAGGTTACTTCTAGGGGGAAGTTCCACACTAGTAACCGAGATGGGCCTGCAGGACACCGTCATGCAGCAGCAGCAGCAGCAGCATGGATTGTGTCGCTGCCCACGCCCAAGCTACCCTCTCATGAGTCAGTGCTCAGTCATCAACTGC
Organism: Tetradesmus lagerheimii; assembly: GCA_902809745.2. Classification (NCBI taxonomy): domain Eukaryota; kingdom Viridiplantae; phylum Chlorophyta; class Chlorophyceae; order Sphaeropleales; family Scenedesmaceae; genus Tetradesmus; species Tetradesmus lagerheimii. Next base: position 139,830 of record CADDIJ020000077.1, read on the forward strand.
AAGCAGAGCCGGCCATTGATATGCAGGTGGTCTGCAGTAATGCCTGTTGCTGCTCCACTGCAAGTTGACGGCAGCATCACCAATTCCACAGCTGCTGTCCAGCATGCAGTGAAGCTGCTGTCAATGCTCGCACTGCATGGTGTACCTTCTGGCTGCTGCAGAAGCAATGGAAACCTACTCTAAATAGAACACAACCTGATGATGCATCAAAGGGCATGTTCCTGTTCATACTGCGTGACTTGCCCAACCCCCTCTTCACATGCCAACCTGAAGACTGCTGCGCTACTTGTGTGATACCATTGTCCATGCCATCTAGTATTTGCCAGTCCTCTCCTGCTACTACTTCATACTTGCAGTAGGCATTTTGACACCCAGGTATCTGCATGTGTGCAAGAAACGTGGCATGCAGCATGGTTGGTGAGCAGCAAGCTCTTCTGCTGCAGATGGATGCTTGCAGGAACTCCACTGGCTGTTGTTGTACATGAAAGAATGCTTCGATGTTCATCTCACCTCTGCTGACTCCACTTGGCCTGTGGCCATGAATGTGAAGAAACCAGGTGCTGCTGACGGGTCCATGCTGCTGCCTCTTGCTGCTAGCCTAGTGCTGCTGGTGCTAGGTCACTATCCCCTCCAGCTAACACGTAAGCTGGGAGTCATGTACCAGACGTTCCCGTTTCTGCAGTTCAGTGTTTCTTACGATGAAGAAGGACGGCAAAGTAGCAGCAAGGTAGGAGGACAGGCGGGAGTTCTCCTTGCTGCTTGTGTGTGATGGTTGATTACGTTCTAACTCAGCAACTGCATGCTTATGAGTCTCAGGATCGCACTGCTAATGTTGCCATAGTTAAGGCTGCGATGCAGTGCATCGACATCAGTGTTTTGTTGACCATCAATTGTCACTACCCACGACAGGGGCCAAAGCATGATGATGATTACTAAGACGTAAATGATGTAACACCAATTTTCTTACAAGGATAGCACACGTGGACACCACCAGCTGGATTGAAACTACGGAACAGCTGCTGCTTGTCGTTCTCTGCCAGTTCTGGCTTTACTCTTTTCCGTTGATCGTTATATCCTCCGTTATAATTATATCCTCAATAATGGAGCCTTTACCAAGCAGTTCATAATCGGAGCTGTGCAGTTAGCAGCATGGCAGAGGAGCAGCTCAGTGTGCAGCAGGTGAACAGTAACACGAGCAAGAGCACATGCACAGCAGCTGAAGGTGTACCTCTTGACCTGAACAACTGTTCTTCTCTGCATCAGGGTGGTATATCACCAGAGCAGGAGCAGGCACAGGATCAAGAACAGCCTGCTGTCAGCCCATTGCCCTTGCCATTTGTGCTTGACGACAATGGCAAGAAGCAGCCTTTGCCTGGCTCCAAGTCCATCTTCCTGCGAGGTAGACAGATATTTAGAACTGTGGCTTGTGAGCTCGCACTCGTGTCTCGCGTACAGCGCGTACACATGCCAGTTGAGCAGTCCAGGCTGCAGTGCAATGTCTGCATCTGCGCACTTCACATCAAAACTTTCGTACTGGAACCTGGAGCACAATTCGTGTAAAGTATCGTACTTGATATGTATATCAATCAGAGACACAGCATCAACATGCGGCATGTGCCATGCACACTGACATTTTTGTTGCGTTCCTGCAAGGTGGCACACTGGAGTCACTTGGACTGTCAGGCCTCAGCAGTAGGTCTGGCCAGCTTATGGCAGCAGTGCCACGAGAGAAGTTGCTGGCAGACATACAGTTCCAAGGGGCCATCAGTGACTTCCACTGCATCAAAGATGCACTCAAAGCAGCAGACTACGATGAAGTGCTGCTGCGGGTAAACGACGATGATGTGTTTGGTGATGGCAACAACTTTGAAGTAGCAGTGACGCAAGCAGCAGCAGACGCCTGGCGCACAGCAGATGCAGCAGCTGCGGAAGCAGCAGCGGCAGCAGCAGCTGCAGCGCAAGCTGCTGCAGAGGAGGCAGTGCTGCCGCGTGCCAAGCAGCGCAAGCGCGACAGGCAGGCATGGCAGGACCTAGGCACTGAGGTAAGCTGGCAAGCAGTTGGTTGGCGAGTGTTACAGGAGAAGTGCAGTGCACATACATGCGTTGCTGTTGGGCACGACTGCCTTGGTGCCTATCACTGTGCAAGCATACCTTTGCTTCAACTGAGCAAAAGGCTGCACATCACGACCTATGATGGAGTTGCAAGCATGAACACATGCATGTGCACCGCGCTGCAGCTGCAGCAACTCGCAATCATACCCCTTACGTATACCTGCAAACTCCTACCATGTCCCCCTGCACACAGGCTGAGCTGGAGGCCGCAGGAATCCTCCCAAGCAGCAGCAGTACCGGCAGCAGCGGCAGCAGCGCAGCAGCGCCGATGCCAGCAGCAGCGCAAGTGCCTAAGTCAGGGCTGCTGCTCAGCAGGCACAGGCGCAACTTTGGCGCACCAGTAGCGCTCGTGGATGCACCTGCAGCTGAGCTGTGGGCCAGCAACACAATGGAGGCCAGGCCTTTCAAGGACGCCAACTATGATCTGAGAAAGTCGCAGCTGGAGGCAGCTGTGCAGGCAGTGCCGTGGCTGCAGGAGGCTGCGGTGCAGGTGGGCCTGCGACTGCGATAAGGGGGTTGCGATAATTGCTGCATTTTGTACAATGCGCATGCACATGCCGCAGCATAGGCAGGCTGGTTTTTTGGAATTGCAGGCTATCAGCTGCAGCAGTGTCAACAGCCGTCCGACTTCCGTGGAGAAACATCAAATACCAACACATGTGGCGCACATATGCAACAGCGTGACAGCCAAGCAAAGCACAAGGCATGCTGTCATGTGTGTGTATGTGTTTCTGCAGGCAACTGGTGGGAGGCCGCGGTCAGGGTCAACGCAGACAGCAGCGCAGCAGCTGCCAGCAGAGCAGGTGGAGCAGTTGCTGGGCAGCCAGGGCTTTGCAGGTTTCCTGGACGCTGTGGTGCCAAGGTAAGAGCAGGGGCAGTGAGGGCATGCGCCTGTTGTTGAACAACAGAAGCACGGGCAAGCGACAGCAGCAGCATGCACACTTGGCACGACTAGCACAGTTCACAGCAGCATGTTGAAGCAGCAGCTGTAGGCAGAGCTATACGGGATGATGAATGCCGAGGGCACAGGCATATAAAGCCCCCGCACCAGCAGCATTGCTAGAAATGCTGCAGGCACAGGAGCACAGCAGCTTTGGAGCAGCTGCTGGGCAGCCAGGCTTTGCAGAGAGAGAGAGGAGAGAGGTCTGTTACAGGGGTGGGC
>CADDIJ020000078.1:0-13770 GCA_902809745.2 Tetradesmus lagerheimii
CTTCAGCCTGATGTTCGCAGTGCTCAGGAAAACTGAGTCACCTACTGCAATGTTCATTTCACGCCGCCGCCTGTTAGCAGCAACTGCCTGCCGCTGCTGAGCAGCATGCAGCGCAGCTTTAGCGCTTTTGACAGCAGTCAAAATGGATTCTGCGCGATTAGCAGCAGAAACACAGTCTGGAACATCAAGGCGTCCTTCCCCCCTCAAGAGCTTGTCTAGGGGTAGATGTGGGCGCCTGCCGTAGTTCAGTACGAAAGGTACTGCTTGCACAGATTCCTGCCAGGATTCATTGATTGCAAACTCAACTAACGGCAGCAGCTTCACCCAATTGGACTGCGAAGGGTCAACATAATGACGCAGCATGTCCTCCATGATGCGATTCACTCGCTCTGTATTGCCATCACTCTGCTGGTGATAGGCAGTACTCATGGAAGCGGAGACACCAAGGGTGCCATGCAGGCACTGCCAGAACTTGCTAGTCCAGATAGAACCTCTATCGGACACCAGTTCATCACGCAGGCCATGATGCTTGACAACAGCATCGAGGAAGATATCCGCAAACTGTTCAGCAGTGATATCCTTGCGGCAAGGCGCAAGGTGCACCATCTGAGACAGCCTGTCCACAAAGACAGCGATGGAGTCATGATTACTCTCTGTCACCGGCAAATCTGTAACTAAATCCATGCCCACTGACATCCATGTGTCAGCCGGCACCGGCAGTGGCTGTAACAGCCCTGCAGGTTTCATGTTAGGGGCCTTCACACGCTGGCAGGAGCTGCAAGCAGCAACATAGCGCCGCACAGCAGCAGCCATACCAGCAGGCCACCAAAAGTACCGCCGCACTTTAAGCAATGTTTTAGTGCGGCCAGCGTGTGCGCTGTAAAGAGTGTCGTGACACTCCTGAATGGCAGCACGCTGCAGATCTGCATCAGCAGGCAGCACGAGTGCGTCACCTCTGAAGTACAGACCATTCGTGAATGTCAAAGCAGCAGTATTCATAAGCGTGAACCATGGGTCCAGCTTATACGCGGCTTTAACGCGCTCCACAAAGGAGAGCGAGTCCGACAGGGACTGTAAAGGAGTGAGGACAGCAGCAGCTGTACCCACAAAGTGTAACGGCTGGTCAGCCGTCATGCCAACAAAGCAGACAGGGTAGCGGCTGAGTGAATCAGCAGGATTTGCAACTCCCTTGACGTACTGCCAAATGAGGCGGTGCCCCTGCAGAGCATCCAGCCACCTAGCATGTCGTCTGTTGGCCATGTTCACTGTGTCAAACGTGACGTTAGGCTTGTGATCTGTGTGAACATGCACGTCACGGCCTTCGATGTACACTCGCCATTTCTGGCAGCAGTACAATATGGCCAGCATCTCAAGTTCTGTTGGCGAGTAGTTACGTTCAGCTGGAATCAGCTTACGTAACTCGAAAGCGATGGGCCTGCTATCCTGCAGCAGAACACCACCTACGCCATCATATGATGCATCACATATCATGTGAAAGGGCTTCTCACTGTCCCATTCTGGCAGAGCCAAGACAGGAGCAGCAGTCAGCAGATGTTTGATCCACTTAAACGATGTCTGACAGTCAACTGTCCAGACGAATGGCACGTCCTGACGCAGCAAGTGTGTCAGTGGCAGCAGCACTTCAGCATAATGCCGCACGAACTTCCTGAAGAAGTTGGTGGTGCCCAGAAATGAGCGCAAGTGTGAGACATCCTTTGGAATGGGAAAGTCCTGCAGCGCAGTGACTTTAGCAGGATCTGCTGCCACACCATCAGCTGACACGATGTGTCCCAGGAAGAGAAATGATGGCTGATTTAGATTGCATTTGTGAATGGCTGCAGTGAGCGCATTGGCCTTAAGCACGTCCAGCACTGCACGCAAGTGCAGCGCATGTTCTGCTGCTGACTTACTGAAGATCAGTATGTCGTCCAGGTAGACTAAGCAGTATTTGTAAAGCATCGGAGAGAATATCCGATTCATTACAGACTGAAAAGCAGCAGGCGCGTTCCCCAGGCCGAAGCTCAGTGTGAGGAATTCGTAGTCTGGCGGGCGTGCGGAAAGCAGTCTTAGGGACATCAGTAGGCTGCAATTTGCACTGATGATATGCCTGGCGAAGATCAACCAAGCTAAAGACATTCGCACCAGCAAGATGATCAAGCAGCACGTCAATCCTTGGCAGCGGGAATCCGTTGCGTTTGGTTGAGCGATTTAGGTGGCGATAATTTATCACCATCCGCAGCTCCGTGCTTCTTGGTTTCTTGACAAACAGTACAGGACAGCCGAATGGAAAAGAACTGGGCTGAATGTAGCCACGAAGCAGTAATTGTTCTATCTGCTTTTGCATCTCTTCCATTTCTAGCGGACTATACCGGAACATAGGCCGCAAGATCGGCTTGTCACCCTCGAAAGGAATGACCTCTATGTCTAGATCGATTTGAGAACCTCCGAATGGCGGTTCTTCCGTAAACACCTCTGGGAAAGAGGAAACGATGTTTTGAACTTGCTCTGGAGCAAGCAAATCAGCGTGTGTGGGTAAACCGTCAGCAGCAGCAGCAGGCACTGCTGTGGTAGCTGCAGCAGTTCCATTAACTGCGCCAACAGTTACAGGTGCATTTGGTTTCTTATCACGAACAACCATCATACAATGCCACACGCCGGGGCCACTACGCAGTAAGCGATTGGCCGCAGCATAGCCGATTACATGGTGTGTCAGCAGTACTGCTGTCACTTGCGTCTGTGTCATCGTTTTGTGTTACGGCTGGCAATGTGTTAGCTTTCGATGAAGCCGACATTAGAGTCGTATATCTACGTCCGTTTTTGTATACATGACAGCAGCTCTTAGGAAAATCCATGATGGCTTGTCTGTCATGCAGCCAGGAGTCACCTATGATCATGTCAAACGTGCCTGGCATGTCAATGGCATAGAACACCAGCGTATTTGACAGTGATGACATACGTACTGTCAGTTTACAACAGCTGGATGCATCGGCTGCACTCTGTAACACCCCTACCACTGAGATTCAGGGATGCTCAGTACGTTGATTTTGGCAGCGTACAACGTACTGTACGCGTACAGTACGCTGTACGTTGCCTTGTACGCTGTTTGTACGCTGCTGTCAAGGGAACTTGCAACGTACTGGTCAAAGTGTCACTGTAAGTAACATACTGACCACGTACAAGAGCGGTTTCTTGCTGCAATTTAGCTCGATTATCTATCTATCCTATATATTAAAAGAATAGGGTGGGGTCCTGTTTTTGGGGAAAAACAGGCGCGACTCACGCCGGCAGGCCGCCAGCACGCCTTCATTGTAAACAGCTAAATTAGGGGCTTCATCTGTGAGGGCCTGGAGCCAATTGGTGGCCCCTGGTGGGAGAACGGGCAGCAGTAGACCCTGCGAAAGCGATTTTCTCTCAAACGGCGCAACAAAACCCCCTGTCCTGCCCCCCTAAAACGATTTGTCATCAAACAATCTATAAGCTTAGCGAGCGTCGGCGCCATCTGGGGCCTCCTGTGGATGTCCACAAGTGTGAACGTGTGATGGGTGCTGCGAACAAAAGGGGACAGTTGGCACCGAGGAGGGATCTGACATGACCAGTGAGCTCTCAAATATCGTTGGTGGGGCCCTGAAGCCAGTCGGTTGGCCCTGGCGGGCAGGACAGTAGCAGACCCTGCAGAAGCCTGTATCTCGCAAACGGCGAACCCCCCTGTCCTCCCCCTTACAAAGGCTGGGTATCGAACAATCTATAAGCTCAGCAAGTGTCGTCGCCAGCGGAGGCCTCCTGTGGATGTCCACAATTGTGAGACGTGTGATGGGTGGTTGTTCCCAGGCATGCACCTGTCGAGCCCAGGAACGCCACATGCGTTCTACGCAACGTGAACATCCCAATCTGCACCATGTCATGGACCTTACGCCCTCAAGCGCCCAACAACATGCAAACGATCGAGAGCATCAAAGACAGGCAGAGGACGCTGCGCGCTATCATAATCAGCTAAATTAGGGGCATCATCTGTGAAGGCCTCGGGGCAGGCGGAGCCCTGGTGGGAGAAAGGGCAGCAGTACACACTTCAGAAGCCTTGGCTCCAAGAAGCCAGTAGGGCCAAGAAGCCACTCTGATGTGCACCATGTCATGGACCTTACGCCCTCAAGCGCCCAACAACATACAAACGATCGAGAGCATCAAAAACAGGCAGAGGACGCTGCGCGCTATCAATCAGGTAAGGCACGTGGCGTATTTGCTGTAGGTCTTGCTGGGCTTCAAGCTAAGCTCTGGGAAGATGCTGGGATGCTGGGAATGAACTGGTGCTGAAACTGACTGAATGCTTGACCGCCTGTCTGCTTCTGCAGCGTATCTTTCACCACAGGCCCCTGCAGGAGCAGATGCAAGAGCCCGTCCCGCCAGCTTGCAGCAGCGGTTCATGCAGCGCATGCAGCAAACCCAACCGCAAGACTCTTTGCTGGACCCCTTGCTTGCAGCAGCAGGGGACCGCCTGCGTGCTCAGTTCGCAGCCAGTCAGCAGCGTCACAGAGTATCACAAAACCAGCAGCGTGCACAGGCCACAGCGGCCAGGCGTCGGCGTCGTCAGTCAGCAGCAGCAGCAGCAGCAGCAGCAGCAGCATCGCAACCTGCAGTATTTGAGTGCAGATGGGATCGTGGGGGAGGGGGGGGGGTTGTATCCAACTGAATTTTTAAACAGTTTGAATTTCTCGGGAGAGCCCCCTCAGAAGTTGCCGTTGCGGGTGGGTGCCCCATAATTTTGCTGAGGAACTTGAGTGGCGGGCTTGCTAATGGTACCCGCTTGATTGTCACACGGTTGGGAGACCGTGTTATTGAGGCAAGGGTTGCCAAAGGTCCCTCCAAGGGTGAGGTTGTGTGTATACCACGCCTTGGTATTACCATTTCAGACTCAAGTTTGCCATTCACCTTGCGTAGGGTGCAATTCCCCGTCAGGCTTGCTTTTGCCATGACTATCAACAAATCACAGGGTCAAACCTTGAAGATGGTTGGGGTGTACTTGCCGAAGTCTTTTGTCATGGACAGTTGTATGTGGCTCTGTCCCGTGTTGGGAGTAAACAAGCTGTGCGTGTGTTGGTTGAAGGGGGTTGGGTGAATCAGGGGGAGTTTGACAATGTGCCTAAAGGATTGTACACAGCCAATGTGGTTTACCGTGAAGTGTTGGCGTGACAGGCCCAACCACTCATGTGGGGATGCCTTATAAGTTGTGTTGGGCCGAGTCCAACCACAAACGTTGGGATGCGCAGCACTGTAGCGGTATGGTCGTGGTTAGCCTGATGTAAATATCAAACTTGCTCACATGTGTACATGGCCGTGGCATCGCCACGGGTTGCCCGCTAGTATAATAATCATCATCATAGTATAATAATAAGATAATTACATACAATTGCGCCAGTGAGGAGTTGAAATGGCTTCCAGCGCCGCCCCTGCAAACGAGGAAGCGTGGAAGGAGTCCACCAATCCTGTCGACCACTGTGAGGTTGTCGCTAAAGAAACCAACACAACTGATTACAAGTGCAAGCACTGCAACCACACGTTCAGTGGCACCAAAACACGCTGCTATGTGCACCTTACTGGGGACGGCAGTGGGGTCAGGAAGTGCAGCAAGTCCTGTCGAGGTGCAGCGTGCCTTGAAGGCTGCTAAGGCTCAGAGTCAGGGCAAGGGTAACCTCAAGCGCAAGGCAGAGGAGGATCTGCAGGAACAGAGGCGCAGCAGCCACTCTGAGGCAGGCGCTGGGCCAAGCAGTGCAGCAGCAGCAGCAGCAACTGATGGGTTTGACAGCACTCCGGTGAGCATTGACAACTGTACAGCAGGCAGCAGTTTGGGGTCTTGCAAAAATTTGGCAGCTAGTTTCACCACCCATTGCGTGGGATGTGGCAGTCGCTCACATGTACACTAATGCTGCTGCTGCTGCTGCTGCTGGTGTGCCCGTAGATTGGCAGGGCATTCAAGAGTGCTGATGCCCAGAGCGTGTATGATGCCCTGGCAGATCTGATCTTCTTGTAGGGCCTGCCCATGCGGCTGGTGAAGAGCAAGTACCTGCGCAACTTCATTGACGCTGTGTCCACCCATGTTGAGCACAGACTGGTGTCCAGTGGCAAGGTCAAGTTCGTCAAGGGCCGGTGAGTCAGTGACTGCCTGCTCAGGCATGCTATGCATTGCATTGCATTGCACCGCACTTCCAGGAATGTACTGCAGCAGCAACTGGGGTCTGCAGCCCTTTCTTTCCTGACATTCCATGATAATTTCCCTTGCTTTCATTGCTGCTGCCAACTGCAGTGAGGACTTGCCTACGCCCACCTACAAGCCCATGGCTTACAACACCCTGCGCACTACGTGCCTGGATGCAGCAAAGCAGCGCATACAGCAGCAGTTGAAGAAATGGGACAACCGGGCCAACAGCACAGGCATCACCATCAGCTGTGACGGCTGGAGCGATGCTCAGAGCCGCCCCATCCTGAACGTGCTGGCCACCTGCCCTAAGGGTGCTATGTTCCTGGGTGCAGTGGATACCAGTGGTGAAACCAAGTCAGCTGAGTACATCGCTGGGGTGCTGACTGAGTACATCGAGGCTGTGGGGCCTGAGAGGGTTGTGCAGGTGGGTGTTGTGGTTGGGCATTAGGGGAGCAGTTTGCACGGGTGCAGATTTGCTGTGGATTGGCTGACGGACTGGGCTGCACATTGCAATTGCCAGCAACCACTGATACTGTCTAGTCTTTGCAGCTCAGAGTTGACAATTTGCCTGCTGTGTGGGCTGCTGCTGTGGCCAGGTCACTACCGACAACGCCGCCAACTGCAAGGCTGCAGGCAGCCTGATTGAGCAAGCCTACCCTGACATCATATGGTCCCCATGCGTAGCGCACGTGTGCGACCTGGCGATTGAGGACATTTTCAAGCTGGACTACTTCAAGGAGGTGCACGATTACACCAAGGGCTTTGTCACCTTCATCAACAACCACCAGGCCACCCTAGCAGCATGGCGCAACCACACAGCAACCGATGGTGCCATTGACCTCACAGGGCAGCTAGCCTCAAGCAGTGCCAGCAGCAAGGTCCTTGCGCTGGTGAAGCCTGGTGAGACACGCTTTGCCAGTGCCTTCCTCATGCTGGAGCGCACCCTGAAGGTCAGGTCCAGGCTGGAGCAGTTTGCGGTGTCTGATGGCTGGAAGGCTGCCATAGCTGACATGAAGCGTGCTGACAAGGTGGGTTGGTGCAGTGCACACGTGCAGGTAGAGTGAGTTGACTCAGCGGCTGGTTGCAGCTTGTACATGTGCTGGATTCTTGCAGCCACTGCAGAGCTGGCCCAGCATATCATATGAGTGACTCAGCAAATGGCATTAAGGTTGCAGAGGAGCAGAGGTCAAGACAATGCTGTGTGGGATGCACAACTGCAGTTAGCCGTTGACTGTCATGTTTTTATAACCGTTACTGCTGGTGCTGCCACTGCTTTGTGCCTTCCAAGACAAGGCTGATGAGATCAAGAGCCTTATCTTGGGCTCTGCCCATTGGGAGGTGGTGAAGCAGGTGGTGAAGCTGTGTGAGCCCATCATCCGGCTGCTGCGCATTGCCGATGGCGGCAGCCCCTCAACTGGCAAGATTCACTCCCGTGCTTATGGGGTGCAGTAGCGCATTGCAACAGCAGAGAGGGAGCTCAGCATTCCAGCAGCAGTGGTTAGGCAGGTGCAGCAGGTGTGGAAGAGCAGGTGGGTCTTCATGTACAGCCCAATGCATGGGACTGCCTATTGTCTGGACCCTGAGTTCCTCAGCGATGAGGGGCTTGATCTGGGCAACACAGCCGATTGTAGTGTGCAGGACCTGCTCACAATGATGAAGAGGCTGCTGCCAGAGGAGGAGTACCAAGCAGCTCGGCTGTCCTACTCAGCGCTTATGGCAGAGGAGGGGTTGTTTGGGAGTGATGAGGCTGCTGCTGATGCTTCATGCATGCCAGCACACCAGTGGTGGGCCATATATGGGGCAAAGCATCCTGAGCTGAAGAAGCTCGCTGTCCGCCTGCTGTCCCAGGTGTCCTCTGCTTGCTCCGGTGAGCGGGCTTGGTCAGCTTATGACTTCATTCACAACAAGCGCCGCAACCGGCTGACTGCTGCTCGTGCGCGTGACCTGGTGTATGTTTTTACCAATGGGAGGGTGGTTGATAAGATGGCAGACGGGGAGGAGACCTTTGTTGGCTGGGAGGAGGAGGAGGAGATGGAGGGGGATGTTGTGTATAGGAATAGGAATAGGAACTACGCAACAGTGCTTTGGTGGGCTCTGTGCGTAAGTTTGTGGGCCAAGGCAGCCGAAGCGACTATCAGCGATCCAGGGCCGCTACTCTCTAAGAGCAACCCCCGGCACGCCCGGTTTTCCGCTAGGATAGTCGGGTCATCTGGGCCCTACCAACCATTTCTCTATGGAATGGTGGCTTATGGCCCGACCCTTTGCCTTACCTTCAGGGGCGCCCGTGGGAGTCAAGCGTGCGTGCACCTCGGTGGATCACGTTAACTACCTTCTACCCCATACGCGCCTTCCTACCGAGCATAGCCCGTACCAGTTTTTAGCGCTTTGCCCCCCATTTCATCGGTTAGCACAGTAGGAATGAGCCTACCGCCACTGGTTCCTAACCGCGAGGGGGCGACACCGGCGGGATTTGAACCCGCACCTCCCGGTCCGAAGACTGGTGCTCTAACCAGTTAAGCTACGGCGCCATGTTGTGTAAACCTTACACAGGCTGCTACGTTGTGTAACACACAGCCAACTTGGTGGCACTACTGTCCAGCATGCAGATACACCAACATTGCGTGTGATGAGAAAGACGGTTGTGCTTGCACACCAAATGTCATGCCTCTCACACAGGGGCTGTTTTTCTGGGGTTCAGCCTCCTTTTGAGTGACAGTCTGAGCTGAGCTGTTCGCAGCATCCTTTTTCTAGCTGGTGTCCGTTGCGGCGTAGCCGCTTGAACACACCCTGTAACCCCTCTTCTTCTTCTAGCATGCAGATGCATCATATATGTTTCAGAGTTAAAGTCCAGACTAATTACAGCATAATATTAATAGTAAAAACATCAGAAATATATGTATCTTTCAGGGGCCATAGGCCAGCAGGATGCATCAGTGATGCAGCAGCAGCAGCAACCTGGTGGCCCAGTGCCAACGTACAGGAACGTACAAGGGGTACGTACAGAACCCCCCAACCAGCGTACAACGTACAACGTACAGCGTACGGGACGTACAGCGTACTGAGCATCCCTGCTGAGATTGGCGTTGCAGCGGTAGACAGTTTGATGCCATTGAGGGAACAGTAACGCTTGGCGATGTAGTTGCCACCACTAGCACCACTGTCAAACAAGGCCTTGGCTGGAGTACCTGCTGCATGCACAACTGCCTGCATCGTGTGACGCTTAAGAACAGCGGAGTCAGTGCTGGCAGGAGCCGCAGCAGGAGCTTCAGACATAGGTGTGTCAGTGTGCGCAGGGTCGCATGCATCTTGCGCGTTATGTTGTAACTTTGGAGCATCATGCCACAAAGCAAAGGTGCATCTGCACCGCACAGGCTTTCCTGTAGAAGGGTCAGTGAACAGCTGGGTGCCTGTACTGTAAACATGCATAAGCTGCATGCCCTTGACCAAGTCAAGCTGGTGAGCTGGTAACTTGTAAGGCAGTAACACGCATGCACCAGCTGACGGATTCACTAGCTTGTAACGTTTGTACAGTCTGATGTAATCAGCCCTGACTGAAGCCGGACAATGTATCCAGAACGTATTGTCACACAGCTGACTTTTAGGTGGACTAGAATCCACACTAAAGGGATGGTCAGGTGGCACAGCAAACTCTGTGCACACAGCAGTATGCTTGAAAGCATACGCATCCGTTGTACATGGCTGTCACAACTCAGCTTGTATAGAGTCAAACACAGCACCATTGATTGGCATGTGTGTTTTCTCATCAGCACTCTCAGCAGTAGGTGGCACAGCATGTGCACACTCTTGCTCTACAACGCCAGGCTGCACAGACTGTGCACCGGCCAACTCTGCACCTTCAGGAGAAGGTATAGCAGCAGCAGCGCCTAGCGGCTCGCACGCAGGGGCCTCAGCCCCCCGCACTGGTGCAACAGCAGCAGCAGCTAGCTGCGCTCTACGCAGGTTGCAGGCATCAGCCGCAGCGAAGGCCTCGCAGAGGATGTTGTCTAGCGGCTCTGTAGAGCCCACGAATGTGGAGAGCAATGCAGACACGAGAGTTTGAGCGTGTGATGCAGCAGTACCAGCATCCGACAGGAATGTGTCTGGATGTGTCAGGCATGCCCTGAAAATGGCACTGCGCGCTCCACGCTCAGTGATGACAGGAGGAATGGCACCAGAGCTGGCAGGAGCACGCACAGTGCTGGCTGACATGGCAGAAGCACAGCTGACAGCAGCGCTGTTGACCGAAACTGGCTTGTACTGCCCATATAGCACAGCTACAGCAAGGTGCTGCCTAGCTGCCTTTTTCTCTGCACCACTCACCTTCTTGGGGCAGACCCAGTCGCCCTTGTCGTGTTTGTCCCAAGGCCCGTGGCCTTTGGTGTTGCACAGCCTGCAGATGTAGTGGGAGGTGTCCTTTTTCTTGCCGACACCGTGTTTTGAAGCAAACTTGCCGCCCTTGTTGCCTGACTTGCCCTTGAAGCCAAACTGGCCTTTGTTGAAGCCAGTCTTGCTCTGGTTGGAGCCAGGCAGCTTTGCCTGCAGCTGAGCCCGCTTGGCACGCTGCTCCGCGTCCCACATGGGCGCCTTTGCCAGCAGCTGGTGGCGCCAAGCATCTTGGCTAGAGAACGCCATACCCCTGTCAGTGCTGACCTGGATAGCGAACTGCGGGTGCAGCGCGTTCTCGACAATGGTCTGGAACGCAGTGTCAGACATGACACTAGGGTCAGACAGCTGCGCGCGCAGTGTCTCCAGGTGGAAGACGCACTCTGAAGAAGGGTTCTCGCCCTTGAAGGTGCTAGCCTTCACATCAATCATCTTGAGGACAATGCCCTTGTCAGTGTGCTCAGCGTCATGCTGGGTTGACTTGAGCGCCTCAAAAACCCTGTCAAAGGAAATGGAGCTTATGTCTACAGCTGCACCGTTGGTGCCTGTGAGCCCCAGCACGCGATTCACGCGAGTGACTAATGAGAGAGAGTAGTTACATGTGGGTCCAGTCACCATCTCAGATGGTATGAGCCACCCCAAAATGAGCACAATGTCAACGCATGACGAAAGAAGATGAGCACACAATGTAGCCCATTGAGGCCATCCGTTGAGCACATGGTCTCTCCAGATTGAGCATAAGATTATATCTGCGGTGTGTCAGTGACACACCCCAATCAGCCAACAGCATGTGCTGAAGAAGCACACCAACCAAAAAGCATGTTGTCAAGATCACACAGCCAGAGAGATAGGCAGGGCAACTAAGGCGGCATAAAGGCGGCAGCAAACCAATAATGTGACAGGATGCATGTGTAACTCGTCAAGTAACCTAAACTCATCACGGGCTAGGAGCAACAGCGTCTAAGGCGTCATCTACAGGGACATAACCCTCAGGCTGAATTGGCACACTTTGATGGTCAGGGGACAACCCCAGCAACACTGAGCGATACAACCACATCTGATAAACCACCACAGCCAAGCCCTCTTGATCCTCACAGTCTAGAATGCGCGGCACCAACTCGTTAGCATAGCGATCTACAGTACCCGCAGGATAGAACACACTAGGGCAGGCACCGCGCAAGTGGTCATATGCAGGGCATTCTAGCAGAAAGTGTTTGAGATCCTCCACATTGTCATAGGTCCCAGTCCGGGCGTGCACGCGTGTGCGCCAAACTGCTCGGCTAGCTGCAACAGGATTAGCACACGAGCACAGTCTACACAACCGCTGCTGCCTGGGCACCCGAGGGCGGGCATGTCTACCCAGCTGCACCTCCAACTGTGCAGCCCCAGTGCGAAGCCGTGCAAGGCACTGCAACACCCGGAACGGCAAGCATAATTGCATGTATTGAGGTTGTGTGTTGCGGTCAAAAGCAGCATCAGCCTCCATAGGATGCACCCAGGCAGCATGTGTGCACATAGTAACATGATTGCTTGGTGCTGTTCTTGGGTCAGCATCCTCCGCACCTGCATCGGCCCACCCCTGCTTAACCAAGCGTGCAAGGGCAGCAGACACGGCTGTAGCATGCAACTCAAGCCCACATACACTTGCAGCCGTCACCCCAGGCCCACGCCATGCAGCCTGCTGTATAACACCAAGGCGTTGCATAGTGTGCAGCAGATACTATGTCCAGCAAGTTTTGCAACCACTCAATGCTAACTCCACATCCGACACCCACGCAACCCGCGCAAGACGATCAACGGGCATGGCCCTAAGGCGTTCCCACCAGCGCGCCGCCAGCACAACCCAATGGTGCTGAACAGGCGAGCGGTGAAGATCGCGCATCAGCACATCAATGCTGGAGCGTTGCCCAGCCCCAGTCATGTAGCGAAGGAATGACACATGCACCTTGTCAGCTGCAGACATGCGCCACCCTGTGCGCCTGAACAAGCCTGTATGGCACAACTCGGGGCCCCACACATGAGATGCGTATGACATAACAGGCTCAACCATGATGTCAAACATGCGGCACTTCATGTCGTATTGTGTGATGCGTTGCTTACGGAAGCGGCCCAAGAGGGTATGCATGGCCTTGAGCCCAGACGCTGCCAAAGCATCAACTGCCGGCTGCAGACCTTTGGTCTCATGCAACACTGCACCAAGGTATGTGTAGCTGCTCTGAATGCTCAGGGGCTGACCAGCATACGTGAACGCAGTTGAGCGCGGCGTGGCACACGTTTGCCACGGAACACCACCACACACGTCTTCTTAGGCTGCATGTTGACTTCCATGCCAGTGATCTCACAAAACAACTGCAAGCAATCCAACAAGCATTGCGCGTCTGCCGGCGACTCAGCAATCAAGCAGCCGTCATCCGCATAGAGCAAATCAGGCACATGAAGAGAGCCAACCTTGGGTCCAAGAGGAGCAGAAGCCCCACCCGGAACAGGCTTGCCTCTAATTGTGATCAACTCGTGCAGCATCTCAATAAACAACCCAAACAGCAGCGGGCTCAGCTCACTTCCTTGCTTAGTACCAAGGCACGTATCAATAGGGTCACCCAATTTGCCATTCACAGACACCTGTAGCTGGATGGTGTCATATAGACGCTCCAATAGAGACAAGAAGCGGCCATGGATGCCAAGCTGCCTGCAACGTGCCAACAACAAGTCTCTAGGAACCATGTCAAAAGCTTTCTTAAAATCTATGAACACAACATACAACTTCTTACGCTGGTGGCGGGCCCTGTTAATGAGATGCGTAAGGGTGAACAACGCATCAATTGTGCCATGTTCTTTGCGAAAACCACACTGTGTAACAGCACGCACACCTAGGCTCTCCATAGTTGGGTCTAGGCGGAGGTGCAAGAGGCGGTCAACCACACGACTATAAATGCTAGACACACTAATGCCTCTATACATGTCCCTGTTGTTGGGCTCACTAGCCTGCCCTGATTTGGGCACCGGAATCAGCTTGCACAATTGCAGAACACGCGGCCACGTTGTTGGGGTGATGTTAGCTGCAGCAATCTGCCGCACCACCCATGCCACACAACGCAGCAGCGGCTCAAAGACGTAGCCCTGGCGGCGAGGTGCATCACCAGGTCCAGAGGTTGAGCGCGGCTGGCCAGGCGCACCATCAGCTAGAGCCTCGTGCACTT
>CADDIJ020000079.1:0-14683 GCA_902809745.2 Tetradesmus lagerheimii
GTACCGGTGTGTATTTGACAGGTGCGATCAGCGCCAGAATTACGAGCTGATAGTGTGCAAGAACGTGAGGTCCTCAAAGTACCTTCACTACTGGGTGGCAGATGGGGCTTCGGGAGGGTATCAATGCAAAGAGGGCAGTGAACATTTGAAGGAAGCCCTGCAGAAGCCCATGGAGCTGTTATGGCAGCACGTGGACTCAAAGGGCATGATGCAGAAGCCGGCCTGGCTGGAATGTGGCACACAGCAGAATTGCAGCACTGACAAGTGGGACATGTTCCAAAACGCTTTGAAGTTTGTAGCAGCATTTTTGGAGTGCAAGGCAAGGGTCAAGCGTGGCTGCAGTATGGATGGTGCTAGCGTGCCCAATAGGGTGCACGCTGTGCATGCCTTTCTACGAGAGGCTTTTGCATGAGCTAGGCGTGTTTGTGAGACAGGCCAAGAAGGCCCTTGGTAACTTATCCAAACCTATTCATCCATGGGACAATGTCCAATGCCATTCTGAATGGGACCCCTGGGGAGACACACCTGCAGCCCTGGCAGGGCCGGTCTAGTCAGACACCTATGTGTGATGACTGTAGTCATCACCATTCAAATGGTCTGAGACACGCTACGCCACCCTCATGACGGGTTGAACAACCTGCACTAGCTCATTCATGGCATGGTTTACCTCTAGGTAGTCTCCTTCACCACGGCCACCAAGGACATAATTGAAGCGTGGTGGCCCATTTTCTTTCAACCATTGACTATTGTCACCTCAAACAGTCTGTTGCTGGCTTCCACACTTCCACCTGCACCACACCACGTGGTCTGAAACATTGTCCACAACTTGCAAGCAATTGTTGCATGCCATGGCAGGTGACTATATTTGTATGTGGTCAAGTGGGGAAGTGTGTGAGTCAGTAGCATACATCAGCAGGCATCACTGTATAGGGCACCTATCGCTGAAATAACACGTGCCAGCTGGCAGGTCAGGAGACCCTGCATGGCTAGCTTACCGTGAGCAGTGCCTCCAAGTCGCCTGTACTGGTCCATCCCTTCCTTTCACCTAAAACAAACAATGTTGTCTCAGGCATGTGATTCACACCGTCTGCTGCTGGCTTCCACACTTCCACCTGCACCACACCACATGGTATGAAAAAGCAGCTGGTGCATGCCATGGCAGGTGACTATATGTTTATGTGGTCAAGTGGGGAAGTGTGTGAGCCTCACTCCTTACTGACGGTCAGTAACATACATCAGCAGGCATCACTGTATAGGGCACCTATCGCTGAAATAACATGCCTGTACTGGTCCATCCCTTCCTTTCACCTATAACAAACAATGTTCTCTCATGCATGTGATTCACACCGCCTGCTGCTGGCTTCCACACTTCCACCTGCACCACACCACATGGTATGAAAAAGCAGCTGGTGCATGCCATGGCAGGTGACTATATGTTTATGTGGTCAAGTGAGGAAGTGTGTGAGTCAGTAACATACATCAGCAGGCATCACTGTATAGGGCACCTATCGCTGAAATAACATGCCTGTACTGGTCCATCCCTTCCTTTCACCTAAAACAAACCCAATGTTGTCTCATGCATGG
This sequence comes from Tetradesmus lagerheimii, assembly GCA_902809745.2. Classification (NCBI taxonomy): domain Eukaryota; kingdom Viridiplantae; phylum Chlorophyta; class Chlorophyceae; order Sphaeropleales; family Scenedesmaceae; genus Tetradesmus; species Tetradesmus lagerheimii. The sequence goes on from CADDIJ020000079.1 coordinate 1,585, forward strand.
TGGTCAAGTGGGGTTCCCACGGTTTCTCTAAATTATGCTCAGGGGAAGCTCACAACCATAGTGGTAGCCATGTAAATGGCAAATCATTCAGTTGAGCAACTTGGACATTCCATTAGCCTAAGGGACATGAAGGGTTCGCAATGAATCCCCTTGAGCTTTGCAGTCGCTGCCGCATCTTGGTTGAAGGTGTATCGTTGCATTTTGTTCAAAGGGCCTTGCTCATCGCACCAATTCTGCTGGCATGTCATGCCATGTGCCACATGATTTGCAAACAATAAAAGAGGATGCTGCAACAGACCCAGGGTACATATTATGTACCCTGGCCTTGTGCAGGGTTTGTGGCTGCACAGACCCTACACCAGCTGGGACTCCACAGCCTCCCCGATCAAACCATCAAAGCACAACGCATGGCACTAACCGTGTGGCAGTGCCTTCAAACTGGCCTTACTCTGGACACCACACGGCAACATCAGACACCTAGTGGTAAGTCAGCACAACACGGCCACACAAATTGCACCATGATAATTGGCCGGTAGTCGCTCATTATGGTTTTACAATGTGGCAACCCAAGGACATACTGCATGCTCAGCTGCTTGAAAGCATGTTCAGGGTCAGTGAGACCAAGTCAGGTAAGGTATGAGTGCTATTTCAGGCTGGAAGTGATTCAACATGTTTTACTGTAAGCTCTCAAGTTTTGCCAGCCTCCGCTCTAGCTCTTTGATAGCCTCAACAAACAAGCCTGCCCTACACGCATGCCATCATGCTGCCAGCTGGAACGCTGATGTACCCATTTGCTTCAATTCAGCCACCTGATTTCACAAACAAACAGTCACAACCCTTTTCTCTACTCAAGCAACTTCACAGTGTAATAAAATGCCCAATCCCTGTCTGCACGAACTTCGTGCAGACGGGGATTGGGCATTTTGCAAAGCATCTAAATCCACAGTCAGTTATTCATCATTTGGGTGGCCATTGTTAGCTACTACTCCTTATGGGAACAGGGTACTGGGGACTGCACCAATTGGGCACTTTATGGGTTGCCAGCTTTTGAGCCCAGGTCAGTCTGCTCCATTCAAAACGGAGGACTGGCCTTGTAATTGGTGGAAAGTGCAGGATCCACGTCTGTAACTAATAGTTACAGACGGGGATTGCCCATTTATGTACTTGTCCAGGGCCACAACGGCGCAACAGCAGATCATGAAGGCACAGCTGTGGCAGAGGTTTGTAGCATTCGGCGCCACGCTGCACCAAGCCTGGGGCACATTTGAGAGGAGTGCCTACCCCCAGATCATATATATATGTGTGCACCTCTACTTTAACCTGGACTATCAGCTGCCACTGGCAGGCAGCTTACACATTGGCCAAGATGGGTGTTTATGACTGCTCTCCATGGGGACAGGGGACTGGTGAGCCCCCTGTCTCCAGTTCTTGTCGTGTCAGGGGACTAGAGAATGGGTGAAGTAACCAATGGTTACTCCACCCATTGTGCCACCCTCCATATTTCTCTGGCCCTCCATGCAGGTGATAGAGCCTGGGGGCTAGACAATGCCCCACAATACTTCTGCATGTCAGCGGCTACTAGCACATATTTGAAACATGGCAGCACAAACCGACTTACTACTTCCCATGGGGACAGGGTACAAGGGAGTCCCCTGTCTCCAGTCCCCACAACCATAGTGCCACTGGCTCTACGGTAGATGGCAAATCATTCAGTGGAGCAACTTGGACATTCCATTAGCCTAAGGGACATGAAGGGTTCGCAATGAATCCCCTTGAGCTTTGCAGTCGCTGCCGCATCTTGGTTGAAGGTGTATCGTTGCATTGTGTTCAAAGGGCCTTGCTAATCACACAAGTCCTGCTCAGCCCAGGCTGGCATGTCCTGCCATGTGCCACATGATTTGCAAACAACGAATTTGGCTTTCAAAGCCAGTCAGATTGGCCAGTGCAACGTGCATGGTGCATTGTGATACATTTCAAAAATACTGGCTGATTCACATGTATGTTGTTCAAAAGTGTTGGCTGCTTTTCCTACCGTAGGAAACTCTGTGGCACAGAGTCAGGGTACAGTAGTTGTATCTGTTGCACACGTGTCATGCTGGTCCACACTCATTTCTGTTCACTACCGAGAAACATTGGGTTGGATCCATTGAGGTAACCAATGGTTACCCCAATGGATCCGTCCTGGCGTGCACACCCCCCTAAACTATTCCACTCAATGCATTCGAGGGGTTGAAGGGCTTCCAAGTTTCTCTCCAAGCCACCCCATCCGATGGCAACTTGAAGATCAGGGTTGGTTGACCACCCTTTACTGTTTGGGGGGGGGGGAAGAATCTCTCCACCCCCCTAAATGCATTTGACGGGTGGGTCTCGCCACAGAATATCCACCATAGTAGAGCGATGACATGTAGGGACCAGAGGCTGGGGACAGCCCCCCGTCTCCAGTCCCCATGTGCCCACGGTGGGCTGCGCAACCACTGCTAAACTGGGCATTTCAAATAGTATTGAATTCAATGTCATAGACAAGGCATGTGTGGCATGCATGTGGTTCAACCACGGTGCAACATAGTTGTTAAAATGACATTGTGGCAGTGCACAAGCCGTGATTAGCAACATGGATAAAACTACACAACACAACTGAACCAGTAATGACTCAGTTTGTGTGCTGATTTGAATGCACTGACTACCCCACACTATATAGTAGTGGCCTACCGTGCAGTGGCATGTGGGGGCTGGGGACTGGGGGCAGTCCCTTGCACCCTGTCCCCATAGGGAGTAGTGACTCGGTTTGTGTGCTGGTTTGAATGCACTGACTACCCCACACTATATAGAAGTCACTACTATACTCACTACTATACCACGGTGGCCTACCACGCAGTGACATGTGGGGGCTGGGGAGTGGGGGCAGTCCCTTGCACCCTGTCCCCATAGGGAGTAGTGACACGGTTTGTATGCTGGTTTGAATGCACCGACTACCCCACACTATATCAGATTGTGAGGGAAGCCCTCCGCGATTGCAAATCAAACACCACAAATCAGGGATTGGGCGAGAGTACCGCCATATGTGGTGAAAATATCCCCATACCCCCTATCCTATCCTATCCTATATAGTAGCGGCCTACCACGCAGTGGCATGTGTGGGGGCTGGGGACTGGGGGCAGTCCCTTGCACCCTGTCCCCATAGGGAGTAGTGACACGGTTTGTGTGCTGATTTGAATGCACTGACTACCCGACACGATATAGTAGTTGCCTACCACGCAGTGGCATGTGGGGGCTGAGGACTAGGGCTAACCTGGGCATTTCTCAGAATATAGTCTATGACCTGAAGGGTCCGCAATGCATCCCCTTGTCACCTTCCAATGACATCTTGGCTGAAAGGAGCATCATATTCAGGACACAACAGGGTGTGTCTAGTTAGACCGTCTGTGGCACATATGCAAGTTGCTGGCACATTGTGGCAGACCCAGCAGGATTGGGCACTTTGTAAAACCATGTACTTGCTCCAGCTTTGAAAGGGATGACCAGGTGCTTGCTTGTAAATCAGGCTACTCCAGGGTCGCCATAGCACAACAGCAGATCATGAAGGGTCTGTGCAGCCACATTTCTGCGCAGAGCCAGGGTACATACTATGTACCCTGGGTCTGTTGCAGAATCTTACAAGCGAATTGACCTGCTCAGCGCCATCCGTGGATGGCATATCGCCTATCAAAGCATGTTTCATACATTATGTTATGTAGAAATCAAGTTTTGTGTTGATTGTAGTAGCAGCCATGCATTCTACGTGCTGTCAGGTCAGCTTTCAGGTCCACAGTTTGTCTAGTTAGACACTGTGCAGTGCACAGTACTGAAGATGTGTAGAAGGCTAGCAAGGCAGCTTGTAGCCACATTTATAATACATGTAAGTAATAATAGTTGCAAAGCGCCCTTGCAATGCTGCTGAAAGTGTGCAAAGGCCCGCAAACGAGCTGGGCAGGATGTACGTTTACGTACAGCTGTTCGTAACAAAACCGTGCGAGCACTTGAACGGTCTTAAATGTGCCTAGATAGCTTTTATGTGTATTACTGCTGGTGGAACATGGGCTGCAACTCACTCACACATACTTCATCGAACTTCATATGTGTACCTGGCCCTTGAAACGCCCAGATAACACTATTATTAGGTTCAGTTTATTGCAGGTTGCTAGCTAGTTGCTCAAACATGGCCTCACGGATGACTGCATTTCACTTGAAGGCAGCAGGTTTTACACTGAGTGTAGGCCACCTGTCCAGCACACTCTCACAATGGCAAGCACCAACATGAACAACACTACAACTGAAAAACAGTCGCTTGATCTGACACTCGGTCATCTAGCATTGGGTGAACTGAAGCTTTTACTGTGCCTATTTGAGATGAGGTGCAAGGGGGCGCAGAGGCAACGGATGCACAAGCGGATGCAGCGCAAGTTTAGGGTTCTGGTTGTGGCAGTTGGATCCAACACACGGCTAGCCACTGTGGAACTAGGCGTGGGGGATCACAACATAACGTATATGGCTCACACAGTTGGGCAGCAGTCTGACTCAGGGTCTGAAGAAGAAGTTGGTCACCCGATGGTGCCATACACTACTGAAAACCTGAAGCATGTGGTCAAGTCACTGCTTGATGAGCTGGAGCAGCACTTCGAGCGTCACAACGTCACAGACGCCTTCTTCACAGGGGCCCTAGCGTTGCAGATCATGCTGTACCGCAACGACCACAAGGCATTTGATGCCAAGACATGCATGCCCCCTGAAAAGCAGCTGGAGCAGTGGTTGGAGACAAAGGACTCATTTGTCACAGGATTCTCCCAGCAAATGGGCAAGATCATTGAAGATTTTGCACCGCTGTCTGAAATTGAGCTGGCGCACATCATGAGGTTTGCGCGGGACATGCAGATGGTGTTGTGAGCACATGTGACCAGCCTGGTCCTCTAGTAGAGATAGGAAGCAAAAGTGACACGTCACAATGTAACATCATGTTATATAGCGGTTTTCACAAGCGGTGCAACCTCTGCACCATACAGTGCATTGCGCTGCCGTGGTGACCAATGCATTCTACTGTACATGCAGCCATATGGCTACCACTAGCTGCATTTGTGTGGAAATTTGTGGAGGACACAGCAGTCTTGCAATTTACCTTGTAAGAGGCTCAACACACATTCACCACTTGGACTTACAACTGTCGTTGCAAAAAACACAACACAGCTACTCACTGACACGTGCCGTAGTACACAACACCCCGAGAGGCTGCTCGGCAACAAACCAAAACAACCCTAGGCAACTCTTGATAGTATCAACATTCCTTTTGGCCAGCTTTGCCGATGGCGCTCATGGCATCCATATGATCAGTCCAGACCGCCACCTTCTCTTGAACTTGTGCCGGCATTTCCTCCTTCAGCATGACTGGAATCAACTTTTTGTACAGCACGTGTTCCAGGCATGCATATTCAACACAATCCATGCTCAACTCAGCCCATTTTTCAGCATCTTTGGGAATGCCATTCAACATGCCAATGCACACCCAGGTGTCTGCTGTTTTGAGTTTGTTAGCAAGCATCTTGTGGCGCATGCGCTGATGCCTCCTGGCCACTGCACCATGTTCAGCCAGGTTGCGCTGCAAGATGTTCACAAAGTCAATAACTTCACCATGGGTGGTCAGCACTAGCATGGTGTCATCTTTGACAACATCCAGTTGACTGCAGTCCAGCAACAGCTCTGTGCTGCGTGGGATATCTGATGCTTTCATACGTTTCAGGTATTGTTGTGCAAGACTGGCCATACTGCTTGTGGGGCTCTGCTCTGCTTCAACATGCCTGTTGTTGGACACACAAGTGAATTGCGCATGCTCAGCACCATCCGTGGACTGCATATCGCCCATAAAAACACATCTTGCATTTCACATTACGTAAAAACCAAGATTTGTGATGTCTGTGGTAGCAGCTAAGCAGTTCTACGTGGTATCAGGACACAGCAGGGTGTGTCTAGTTAGACCGTCTGTCAGTGGCACATATGCAAGCTGCTGGCACACTGTGGCAAACCTAGCAGAAGCCAGCAAGGGATCTCGCAATTATCTTAGAAATATTGGTATTCATAATACGTTGCAAACAGCAGTTGCAATGCAGCGAAGCACCCACAAACGAAATGAACAGGACGTAAACGTAGCAGTTTTCGTGGAAGCATCGTGCAAGCGCTGGAAGTGTACTAGAAATGCATAATCAGATTTTTCATATTGATAATATAACATATTACCCGTTTTTTGTTCACTCATCAGCAGTAGCTGCCAGCTTGCACCAGAGAAGTCTTCCCGATGGTGTCCCTCCCTCCCTGTGCGTTTCTTTATGTATATACGATTAGTTTGATGTATTTGTAGCCGTTTGTGTCTGTGTTCGCCGTTGTTGTTTTGTTGAATCGTCATAGCGAGCGTTTGCTTGACTTTTCACTGGTGTTGGAGAGGCCTCGCTTTTGCGTTTCTCTGGTATTCGTTTGTCGCATTGTAGTTTTAATAGTAATTTGATCTTCATTATCGCCGCTGTGCGTGTCAGGGCGTCCTCAGAATGGATTTGGCAGCTGTGGAAGGACTGGTTGTAGAGTGCGCTGTGAACTTGATAGTTCACAGGAAGGACTCTGAGAAGTTTAGAGATTGCGATGGCACCATACATGACCTGCCGTTGTTTGGCACAATGGATCAGAGAGAGAGAGAGAGCAAATGATCTGCTGCTGAACACTTTTGCATTGGTTTTGAAATCCGTTGGACTGCAAGACCCTGCAAATCCCTCAGGAAATGCATAAATAGTGTTTTGGTATTGATAATCTCACATATTACTGTATGAACACGCAAAAAGAGACCACGGATGACTGCAAGTCACTTAAGAGGTAGTGGCACTGCTTCTAAGTGTGAGCCAGCCAGCGGCAAAAAACCACCCATGATACTGATATACACTCAAAGCCAGATAGCAGATGGTGGCTTGTTGGTGTGCAAAGATGATGACATATTCTGGTCCAGGAACATTTGCATCTGGCACGTGGGTGATATTACACAGTTTATGGGCCAACGCTTGCTGAGCATGTGGCATGATGTTGGCCCATCAACTGTGATCAGATTCAATACGTCAACAAAATACTGGAGCCTAGCAAGCATTGTGGCAGAGGCGTGCAAGGCGGGCACACATATTTCAACAACACAATATCAGTTACCAGGCACCATGACCACCATGACCCCTTACGACCAAAGCCAGCTCGTGCGCACACTCACTCCTGACCCCAACACAATGCAGAAGAGAAGCATCCGCATCACTAATGAAGAGTGTCTGGCAGCCATTGAAGGCGCCCCTGACTTGTCAGCTGACACCAAAGCCAAATATGTGGCTTGCCTTAACCGCCTTGTGCGTGGCGGCCCAGGAAGACGGGGTGGTGCTCCTACACCTGCCATGATCCCCAACACTTCGCTTCTATGGTGCATTACAAACCCTGAGAACACCAGCAAGTTGCTACAGCAGGCACTTGTTGTGCGAGGCTGTCTCACCCCCACCAACCTTCACAACTACATCACCGCGCTAATGTCTGTCATGGCTCACCACCCAGAACTGCAGAAATTGACAGATATTCGGGGTAGGTGGAAAGCAGCAGCAGAGAAACTGACAGTGACACCTTTAGAAGAGAAGGCCAAATCTAACCAGCCCAGTGAGCGTCAGCGCCAGGGATTTGTTACCTATGCTGAGGTGGCAACAAAGTTCTTGGAGTTGTGCAAGAGTGAACTCGGCTCACGGGACTGCCTGTTAGTAGGGCTAGTTGGCTCAGCAGGTCACAATGTTATGCCGCAACGGCGTGACTTTGGGGCAGTGCGCTTATTCATTGGCTCCACACCAACTGCAGAGCAAGCTAAGGGCAACTACTTGGTGATTATGAAGGATTCAGCAAGCGAGTTCACTGGCCACATTATGCTCACTGAGTATAAGACGGCTCGCAAATACGGCCCTCAGCGCATTGACCTGCATGCACTGTTCATTCAAGCATTGTTGGCCAGTCATGAGAAAGACCCTAGAGACTGGTTATTCACTATGCAGCCGAATAAGAATGTGCCACGCAACACACCTTATACTGATGACGGCTTTGGCCAAATGGCTAGCAAGACATTCAAGCGGTTGTTTGGCAAGCCTTTGACACTCAGTGGTGTGCGGCACAGTTTCATTACCCAGCTCCACTGCAGCAAGTACTGGGCACAGCTGAGTGATGCTCAACGGGAGGCCATGGCACAGAAAATGGGACATTCGTACGCCACAGCTTGCAGGTACAGGTACATTGGGTGCCCACAGTAACATTCATGTTTACAGCCCCTTGCTGATGATCCAACAAGTCTGAAAGTTGCTTGTTACCGTGGCGGTTGGGTCACGGTAACACACGGTAACAACGGTAACAAACCCTCCATTTACTTCAGGGTTTTGGTCTTACATTTTGTTACCGTAGTGTCTGTTACCGAACTGCTGACAACATGTTTCTTACAAGACATGTCACATTTCACTGGCATGAGGGTCATGTCTGAGACAGGTGACATACAATGGTCAACAGTGACACAGTAACATTCATGTTTACAGCCCCCTTGCTGATGACCCAACAAGTCTGAAACTTGCTTGTTACCGTGGCAGTTGGGTCACGGTAACACACGGTAACAACGGTAACAAACCCTCCATTTACTTCAGGGTTTTGGTCTTACATTTTGTTACTGTAGTGTCTGTTACCGTACTGCTGACAACATGTTTCTTACAAGACATGTCACATTTCACTGGCATGAGGGTCATGTCTGAGACAGGTGACATACAATGGTCAACAGTGACACAGTAACAGTCATGTTTACAGCCCCCTACTGATGATCCAACAAGTCTGAAAGTTGCTTGTTACCGTGGCGGTTGGGTCACGGTAACACACAGTAACAACGGTAACAAACCCTCCATTTACTTCAGGGTTTTGGTCTTACATTTTGTTACTGTAGTGTCTGTTACCGTACTGCTGACAACATGTTTCTTACAAGACATGTCACATTTCACTGGCATGAGGGTCATGTCTAAGACAGGTGACATACAACGGTCAACAGTGACACAGTAACATTCATGTTTACAACCCCCTGCTGATGACCCAACAAGTCTGAAAGTTGCTTGTTACCGTGGCAGTTGGGTCACGGTAACAACGGTAACAAACACTCAATTTACTTCAGGGTCTGGGTTGTACTTGTTGTTACTGTAGTGTCTGTTACCGTACTGCTGAGAACATGTTTCCTAGATGCTATGACACCACGGCACCCGACAAAATGGGTCGTGTCTGAGATGCGTGAGATACAATGGTCAGTAGTGGTACGGTAACAGTATTGTTTTCAGAGTTGGCTGTCAGCAATACTCCAACGAGTCTGAGTTTTGCTTGTTACCGTGGCAGTTAGTCTACGGAAATTATTGCAAACAAATGCAACAAACACCAATTTACTCTTCGTGGGTTCAACTGTAAATTTTGTTGTTACTGTAGTGTCTGTTACCGTCATGCTGAGAACATGTTTCATAGCATCTATGACACAACTGCACCTGACAAAAAGGGTCGTGTCTGAGATGCTTGAGATACAATTGGTCAGCAGTGGTAGGGTAACAGTGTTGTTTTCAGAGTTGGCTGTCAGCAATACGCATACTGACACTCCAACGAGTCTGAATTTTGCTTGTTACCGTGGCAGTTGGGTCACGGTAACACACGGTAACAACGGTAACAAACACTCAATTTACTTCAGGGTCTGGGTTGTGATTTTTGTTACTGTAGTGTCTGTTACCGTCATGCTGAGAACATGTTTCATAGCATCTATGACACAACTGCACCTGACATAAGAGCCATTTTTTGGCAGGTAAGGTAAAATGACCATTGACATAGTAACAGTGTTGTTCACTAGTGACCACTAAACGGTTTGCTTGGGTTGCTGACAAGTCTGAAACTTGCCTAGTTACAGTTACCGTGACATGCGGGCTGCAGTAACAACGTTAACATACCCCCCATTTACTTCAGGGTTTGTTTGGGGTTTATTTTTGTTGTAGTGCATGTTATGTCATTAGAATATATGCAATACAGTGGTCATTGGTGGCACAATAACAATACAAAGTTTTTGAGTGGTTTCACTCAAAATTCACCACCATCATCTAGTTGAGGGAATGCATAAGCCGCTTCAGGGTTTTCCTCTGAAGGCTTGCGCCGCAGACCAAGCCTGACTTTGCATGCTTTTTTAGTACTGGAACTTTTTGGCCGCTTGGTGTCTGATGTGTATCCCAACCTTGTCAGCTCCATAGCAAGTTTGCGTTGTGACATGTGCACCTTCTTTTTCTCGGGTCCAACACCCTCTATACGAAGCTTGCGGTCTAACTCTTCATATGGCACATACTCAGATTCTATTGGTTTTCCCTGGTCGTCCATATGAGTCTCATATTCAATCTCAAGCAAAGCCTCTAGACCGTCTTGTGAGACCCACTGCTCCATAGCCTTTTTCACACTTGCGGGTAAGTGATGCACATGGTTGTTTGACTTGTATTGTTGATAAGCATCAAGCAGAATGCTCAAAAATGCATCCTGGTACTCAGGCTTGTTGAACTTATCCTTGAGATCCTTGATCCGTGGTTTCTCTCTGTCTGGTCTGAATGGATTAGGCTTTTCAACAAAAGCCACCTGCATCTCGAATACCCCACCGTTGCGGTCAAGGTATGCATCATCACATGGTGTCACTGTTGGTATATCATTGCACATCATGAACAAAGTGCTGGTGTTGATTTGGTGGCTTTCATCTTGGTAGTTGCGCCGCATAGTCAACGTATCACCCCCACTGACCACTTGTTTGATCAGTGCACCACACAACACAGTATTCTGGGATCTAGCCTCATTGGACAGAGCGATGCGGGTGTGCACAATAGGCAGCAGCCATGACAACTGTTTAGCCTCGTCTGCACCATTATTTGGATTGTAAGCAAAATTGTTTATGTTGAACTCCCCAACAAACGACCCGCATGACTGTTTCAGGGCTATTGTCCTGACCCCTTTGCCCGTCGATGTGCCACCAACCAAAAAGTAAAATTTGCGCGCCAAGTAATCACCCCACAGAGCACGTGCATATGCAATCTGCTCGCATAAAGGGACATGTTCATCAAGCTGTTGCTTGGTGTATGGGTCCTCAAACATGAACGTATGCACCTCCTTTTTTATTTCAGGATCGGGGTTGCGGTTAAAAGAGCGCGCAATGCGGCCGCGGAAAACAACCTCAGGGTCAAACGCTTCTGTGAAGGAATCGGTGTCAAAGTCATAAATACCATCTGAAAACAACAATTTGCCTTGGCTTGTGTTGATGTTTGTAAGGAAGAATGTATTGTCTTCTTCAATGTGATTGGGGACCATGCTCAGCATTTTGGATACACGGGCAGCATCCCCTCCGTAGTTGAACACGGGTGTATCATCACCATGTGAGAACACAAGTTGTTTTCTGTGCGTATGAACAGCTGCTTGCAAAGCCCGTTGTGAGTTGTCCCATTGGCCTGTTTTTTTGTTGAATAGATATACTGAACCCTCACATAGCCTGAAGTTTTCCTGCCCATATGCATCCACAAACGTTTCTGCTGCATAATCATCGTCTATCAGCTCTTCATCATGTGCAACAGGTTGTTTAGTGAAGCATGATTGCATTGCTTTGACAGCCAGCTTGATGGAGCAGCCTGTATGTGCAAGCACATCCCCTTCCACTTGCTTCAGCAACTCGTCATCAATTGACCCCTGTTGAGGTCGCTCTACATGCACACCGTCATAAATCAAGCTGCGTACAGAGTGGCCCCTTCGCAGAAAAGAGGCAGCTATTTCAATCAGAACCTCTAACTCTTTGTGTGTCATGACAAAGTGCAAAAAGCTGACACGGCCCTTCATGGTCTTGGCTAAGGCAGCTTGCGGCGCATATTGAGGCTCACACATCAGGTTGGAGCCGATCAACTTGGCCTGTTTATGCAACCGGTGTAGAAAATGGGTTCCCTCGGCGTGCTTGGCTGGAGGGGGGCAACCACCGTTCAATACTATGTTTACGGCTTGCTTTTGCTCTTCATAGGTGTGCAACTCATATTCTTGCCCAATACCTTTTAGAACTTCATCACGGGACTCCACATATTCTTCCAAGCATTTGGCCATCCACTCTATGCCAGCCTCCTTGCAAACGTGCAGTAGCATAGTAGGGTGGGACATTTTCACGTCAACATCAACTACATCTGTTACAATGTAGTTTCTAATGTCCGTGGGCAGTTGACCAACACTGTAATCTGCGTAGACTCTGCCTAGCCCTTGATCTTTGCATGCCGGTGACCTTTTCGTGCTGAAGTCATAGCTGGTATCAACACACCACCTGCCATCTACTGGGTCTCGCCTAGCTGGCTTGAGGAAACGCTTCAGTTTTTGCCTATGGTCATCACTAAGCACCCCACTAGGGGCCTTGAGCAGTTGCATTGCGCGGCCTTTGTCGAAGTACTCGCGTAGGCAGAGCTTCATACATGGGCACTGCAAAGCTCGGCGAAGGGTCTGAATCAATGTCAGGTAGGTGTTGGTCGGTGCGCATGTGTCATTCAGTGTTGACTCAATATCCACAGTGGCCATCTTCGTTGCAATGTTGGTCCTGCAATATGCCCGGGGATTTTTTTGCACAAACCAGACGCATGGCGTTTAATTTCTGCAAAAAATGTGACCGCCCTTGGTGTGGAAGAAGCAATGCCTATCTACAGCTGTGATATGCCCTCCGTTGATGATGCGGCCGTGTTCTGTATGCTATGGAGCAAATACAACATGGCCCATGCAGGCTTTCCAAGTGATCCGACTGTATCACAGTTTGTGCCCAAGGATGCAGATCTTGAAAATTTCTCACATGTCCCAGGACAGTTTGTGTTTGAGACGCCTGCTACAATTCAACAACTGCGCAAGTTAATGCATACAGGTATACCATGGGGCTTTGTGCATCCAACCACATTGGCTTCGCTGAAACAACTCCCAGCGGATACACAAATGCATCACACTGCTCCAGTTATGGTAGAGAGATATGCGTCTACCTGAG